>MU184227.1:71470-90869 GCA_016904865.1 Pissodes strobi
TAAACTTAAGTGAACACGATATGGCACCCCCAGATTGAGTCTTTACACAGCCACTAATTTGCAAGAGAATGACATTAGGTCATTCTCTTGCAAATTAGACGCTGTTTCTCCAGGTGACCGAAATAGAGACGTAAACTACAGAAAACAGCAACACGAATACTAGAGACAGAGACGCTAATCCCTTTAAATTCTACAGTACAAGCGTCGTACCCTACTACGCAAGCGGAAGAAGCCATCTGAAATACCGAAGAAACCATTTGAAACAGCAGATACAAGGCAGATCAAGCTTGGGGAATTTTAAAAAGCTCGGTTAGAAATAACACCCTTAAAGCCGATGGCTCTAGTATGTGGTTTATAAATTAAGATAAACATAAGCAAACATAAACATAAACATAAACATATTTATTAAATCCTTGGACCTTACAGGTAACAAGTATGGATCAAGTCAAAGTGGCGGCGCATTGCTAATAATGGGCCGTAGTAGATTTTATTGTTGTACATATAAAACTATAGGTATAATAATACAAACATTATTTGATACATATATAATAACACTAATGGAAACGTGAAAAGTAGCAATATTACTAACCTATACATCCAGATATTCGTGAACATTATAGAAACTATAGCTTATTAAATATTCTTTGACAGACCTTTTAAAAGCGTTTCCATTCAGTTCGTGCTTAAAATTATCTGGCAGTTTATTGTATATTTTCGCACCAATATAGTAAATATTATTTTCAAGAATACTAAGGGTGTGAATCGGATACACTAGATCAAAACGGCCACGTGTACCATAATTATGAAAATATTTGTTCTGATAGAATTTTGAAAATTTTTTCTTACGAAAAGAAGCACTTCAAGAATGTATAATGACGGTAGCGTAAGGATCCTGCATCGCTTGAACAACGGCGTACAAGTAACCAGTCCAGCCGCCCCCGCAATTGTTCGAATCACGCGTTTTTGTATCTTAAATGCATAAGTCAAGTGGGGTGAGCTGCCCCAAAAAAATAAACCATACTTTATATGGCTGTAAAAATGAGCATAGTAATACGAATAAACAACATCTATTGAGGAAGTCTGTTTCAAACGATAAATGGCATATGATGAGATAGCCAATTTCCTGCATAGTTGGTCGACGTGTGCATCCCAGCAAAGCCCACTATCCAGGTGAACACCCAAAAATTTTACACATGCCTCTTGGTGTATTGATTTACTATTAATTTTTATTAGATATGATTTATTGAGGATGCGAGTTCTTGGAGCAAAACAGACAAAGTTAGTTTTACCGACGTTCAAACACAACCTGTTTGCATTGAACCAATCATGAAATCATTGTAACATTTCTTGAGCTACTCGGGTAGCTTTCTAAATACTATGACTTGCCCCTAAGTAACTGCTATCGTCAGCAAACAAAGTTAAATTACTGATATTACAAACATCCGGCAGATCGTTAATAAATAACAAGAACAAAAGAGGACCCAGGACGGATCCCTGGGGTACTCCACATGTTATGTTTCATTTTTCGGATTTAATTCCATCAATTTCAACAATCTGATGACGGTTACTCAGATAGAATTGCAACCACTCGTGAATTTTACCCCTCAAGCTAGAGAGCTTTTCCAGAAGAAGAGCATGGTCAACCAGGTCATAGGCCTTGCTGAGGTCCATAAACAGACCAATGCATTTGTTTATTTAAATTTTCGTAGATATTATTTAAGAACTCAGAAATTGCGGAGTGTGTGGACCGGCCACTGCGAAAGCCATGCTGACAACCCCTAAGAATGTTAAAACGCTCCAGAAAATCCACAATTTGGTCATATAAAATTCGCTCCAACAACTTTGAAAGTACAGGTAAAATGGCTATTGGCCTATAACTTTCGAGGGTAGATGAATCGCTTTTTTAAAAGCGGAACTACCTTTGCTGTTTTCAAAGTATCAGGAAATATGCCACTTATGAGCGAACAATTAATTAAATATGTCAATGGGAACAATATAATGTGAGCAATTTTTTTAAACACATTTGAAGGAATGTTATCCATTCCAATCGAAAAGGAACTTTTTAGTTTTTTTGACTGTTGCCATGATTTCACATTCATTAACAGGTCGCAGAGCCATTGTGTTTGGTAGCAATCTAGTCTGCGAAACGCCATCAGCATTTGAAAATTTAGTTGACACATTTTTTGAAAGATCAACAAGGTACTGGTTAAAACAATTCACAATTTCATTTCCATCATTCAGCACAGCACCCCTTTCATTTTTTATACTAGAAATTTGATTTTTCGCCTTTTTATTATTATTGTTAATGTTATTCAAATTCAAAATTCAAAATTCAAAATTTTATTCAGTAATTGCAAAAGCAGCCATAAAATGGATATACACGTCAATAAAACCTAAAACTAAACTAAACAACTAAAACTAAGACAAAAAAGAAATAAACACAAATGAAAGATAACATGACAAAAAAATGCGTATAAGCAGAAAACAAAGATCCTACTTAGTTAGACATTTCGTCGCTCAGAAATTCAGAGATTGAGTAGTAACCTTTGCCCACTAAAATCTTTTTGACTTTTTTCTTATATAGATTTGTCGGTAAATCACTGAGACTCTCTGGGAATTTGTTATACAATAGCACCCCCAAGTAGTCTGGAGAGTTCTCGAACCTCGAAAGTTTATGTTTAACCGATACATATTTATCAGCATTTCTAGTGTTGTAGGAGTGAAATGATGAGTTTTTTGGAAAAATATGTTCCCGAGATTTTATGTATAAAAGAAGCCTGTAGATAAAAATACTAGGAAATATCACTACTCTTTTATTTAAAAAGGTAGGCTTACAGCTTTCAGTTGGTTTGATGTTGAAAATAAGTCTCAGGATTCGCTTTTGGCCCCGAAAAACTCTCAGCCACTCAGCAGAGTTGCCCCAACGCTATAATTTGAGTGACAATACACTAGCGAGTAATACATGTTTAACAGACTCTCTTGATTAATTAAGTGCTGGAGCTGGAATATTGCATAATAGGCCGTGTTTATCTTTTTACATATATGGTCTATTTGGGGATTCCAGGTAAGAAACTGTTCGACAAATAATCCCAGAAATTTACAGAACTCCCCTGCGACAATAAAATCCAAAGGGACTTCTGAGGAATTGGCTCTGCACCTAAAGTTTATATATATCGTTTTTTGAGAGTTTAAAATTAAATTATTTGTAGAACACCAGTTTTCAAAGTCGGTTGCTACTATTTTTGCTGCATGCCTGAGGTCCTCAGGAGTGAGCCCCGAGACCACCATAGAGATGTCATCTGCGAATATGACAATCCGGCCTTGGCGAATATAGTAGGGCATGTCATTGATAAAAAGTAAAAAAAGAAGTGGCCCCAGAGCGGACGCCTGAGGAACCCCCATATCAATGTCAGCAAACTCTGATGCCTCATTATTAATCTGGACGAACATCTTTCTGCTAGATATGTAAGAGGCCATAAGATCATGCATTTTCCCTCTAATGCCGTAGGCATACAGTTTATCCAAAACAAATTTTATATTCAAAGAGTCGAAAGCACGTGATAAGTCAAAAAAGAGGCCCCCTACGTGACGGCCAGCGTCCATTTGAAAATACACTTCCTGAATAAATTCTCGAGCAGCTCCCTCTGTCGACCTACCAGCGCGAAACCCATATTGGGCCGATGTTAGGACCGAATTGCTTTCAAAGAAATTCAGCAGTCTATTATATAACACTTTTTCGAATATTTTTGACAAAGTATTGAGCACAGTAATTGGCCTATAATTTTCAGCGCAACTTTTCTCCCCTTTTTTAAAAATAGGTGTTACTTTACCGATCTTTAAGATATCTGGAAACGTACCGAAATTATGAGCCAAATTGATTAAATGGGAAATAGGTTCAGCAATAAAAATACTGATAGCCTTCAATATCTTTATGGATATACCGTCATGGCCAACGCTGGACTTTGGCTTCAAATTATTAATAATATCGAGAACTTCACAATTGTCACAGGGTTTAAAGAAAAAACTTTTTATACTTGAACAACCTGGTAAGGTACAGGTTTGAGATAAGCCATGAGAAAATGTCTCGTTTAATTTATTTTGCGTGACGTTTGTAAAAAACTTGCAGAAATTATTTGCTATTTCTTTGTTGTCGGAGATTTCACCCTCGTCAGTTTGTAATTTAATTTGTGTGTAGCTCTTTATTCTTCCTAGCTCCTGATTTATAATAGACCATACAGTTTTTGGTTTATTGCTGCTATTTAATAAGATATTTGATGTATACTTTCTTTTTACCTCATTTATATAAGACTTATATTCCTTTTTTTTATTTTATAATTTTGGGTTTCGTTTATGTTAGTGGAACTTTTAGCAGTATTAAAAAGTCTTTTAAGTTCTTTGCTCCGTCGTGAATTAACCAACTTTTTTGTTTTGATTTATCTTTTTTTAATTTTAATGGACAATTGATATTAATTGCATTGTGTAAAATGGATATAAATTTCGAAAAAGCTAAATTGAAATTCGAACTGTTATTAAGAACTTCCTCAAAACCAACGTTTGATAAATATTGTTTAAGCATGTCGATATTTAAAGATGAAGTATTCCTGTGGTATTCGCAATTTTCCTCCTTAGTTGCATGATCCGTATTGAGGCTGATTTCAGCTAGAAGGGCTAAATGATCTCCCAGATTGGGTTGAGTTACATAACCATTTAGATAAGAACTTCTATTATTTGTCAAAATGTAATCGATCTTTGTGTTAGATGTGGTCGAATTTTGATTAAACGATACCCTAGTCGGACTGTTACTACTCAGCTCTAAACACTAACAATTCATAAAATCTACCAAACAATCTTTTTCCCGTGACTCGGATAAAAAATTAATATTGAGGTCTCCACAGATGTAAATATAATTAACCTTTTTTAGTATACTATCAACTAAAGAAAAAAGCGTTGAAAAAAATACAGGAGGGTCACCATTTGGTGATCGATATATATTCAAAATTACGTACTTACCAGTCTCCTACAGTAAACATAACAGCACTACACTCGAAATGGATTTCTTGGGAAAACGCCGAACGGTCAAACTCTTTAACTTCCACTGCGATATTGTTAATAAGTCTCCACGCCACCCTAGATTTATTGTCCGATTCAAAAAATAATTTATTATTATACATCTGCTTCGCTTTCTTAATAACATTGTTATAAATTTTTTTGTACATATTGTAGTAATTTTTATCATAATCACGCCCTCGCATTTTTTTTCCAAAACAAATTTTTTTTAGTGTTTTTGATGATATCCTAATTCCCAATGTTATCCAGGGTGCCGGTTTACCCTGCTTGTCTTCTACTTTTTTTAAAGGAAATGCTATATCTGTATACCAACACTTTCATGTGGTCTGTGATTGTTACTCATCAATGAGACATGCTAAGAAATGCGGGACTAGCATCGGAGGGATCATCAATTGAGCGGGTGAACAAATTTAAATACCTTGGAGTATGGCTCACCGAAGAATGGATATTTGATCTGGAAATAAGATGTCGTATAGAGAGAGCCCGCAACACATTCATGAAATTCAAATACATCTTCACAAATACGGACTTCGACAAGAGCCTTAATGTAAGATTCATAAAGTGTTACATTTGGTCGGTGTTACTATATGGAGTGGAGAGCTGGACATTGAAGGTAGTCACAATGAATAAAATAGAGGCCTTCGAGATGTGGGTATACCGAAGAGTGCTGTAACCAGCGAAAATATCCTAAGAAAAATAAACCAAGAACGTGAACTGTTGCTAACGATCAGAAAAAGAAAAGCCGCATAGCTAGGGCACATAATGCGGAATACGAAGTACCAGCTCCTACAACTGATCATCGAGGGGAAGATAGATGGAAAGAGCGAAATGAGAAGGAAAAAGATGTCGTGGCTACGTAACATAAGACAGTGGACCGGCTTACGAACAGTCGAAAGCCTAATACATACGGCCAGAGACGGAATATATACAGATGAGTCGTGTGGTCGCAAACATTCATTAGTGAATATGCCTAAGAAGAAGAAGAAATTGTTTTTTCTTATGTAGAGTTCATAGTATTATTTGGCCAAAAAATCAGTGACCTATTACAAAAACGTTATAAAATATAAATAGGATAAAGCTCGCAGCTTAAAAAATTTTGTATTTTATTTTGCGTCGTTTAATAGTTGTGTGTTAAAGGTTGGCAACACTGATCGGAGGATCGGTGTTGCACATTTGGAGGCCAACAGTGGCGTCACTAAAAAGCATTAAGCAGCATAATGGCGCAAATCATCCAATTTACTTAATTGCATTTAAAATGAGACATAACAAATCTAATAAACCAAACTAACACAACCCCATCGCCCCCTTTGTTCTTTTTGCGTTCATCACTCGCTCCCACGATCCTTTCACTAAATCAGATTTACTCTTAATGCTTTTTTAAACAGGGAAAGGTAATAAATTGTAGCCTCGCTCTTTAGAATAGACAACTGGCCGCGCACAATACCGATTTTATTGAATCTAATTATTATAAAAAATAAATCGCTCGCATCGACAAAGACCAAGGCGTCCTAACCCCTCCGTCTGTGGGAATCACGGGGCGAGCAAACAAATGAATCATTGTACGGGATTTGGACGGTCACGTGGCCAAAAATAAGGATCTGTCATTGTGCACGTGCGAAAGGTACGCGATTAGTGCGTAGACCTGGGGTGACATATCGGGCACGGTCGAGTGCAGATAACGAGTAAGTACGACGATCGGCGACGGTGTGATTTTCTACGGGTGTTTGATTAAATCGCTCGTCCACCCCCGTGGGTTGGGTTGTGTAATTGGAGGTTGCCATTTTGAATTCATTAAGGGCGGTGTTGACAAAATATTGCAAAAGTCACATGGGAATATTGATCTATGGGAAATGCATATTATTGATGCGACGATGACCGATTCCCCTGTTATATCTTAGGTACTAATTTTCTTAATAAAAATTCAGAATCATTAAATAAGGCAAATTTTCCATAAATTATCCAATTCTGTATCCTTCCCTACAATTTAAATTCAGATATTTATAACAATTTTTTCTATAAATTTATAATAACGGAAATGTAAAAATGCATAATAATTATAAATATAAAATTTTCTCCTCTCTTGGAACTTATTAGATGTCAGTGCAGTAAAATAGAAATATTTCGAAATTTTGATATGTAGTACGTACTACCCTTTTTTTAATTAGAGCAAGAAAATATGAACTAACCAATATGCTAAAATTAAAACAATATACAGGGCGATCTTAGGAGGCTCTATTACTATGTTCGAATTGAGAGAAAACTGACTTCTATTAAAGAAAATTTATGATACGTTGGTAGCGTTGCCAATTATGTTTTGGGTTTTGAGACATTCGAAAATAGTGAAAATACCTACTTAAAAATAATCCCAATGACTTAATTAGAATTAGATTTTATACATGATACATTTTTGTTCTCCACAAAAAGACAATCAAGTTCTTCTATGACGTTTAAATTTCAAGTTGCATTCAAAGTTAAATTTAAATGTTTTCATATAAAAAGGCAACTTTACATATTTCTCAATACCTCATATACTAAAACTCATTTGTCATGCCGACCTGTGGAAAATTTCCCAGTGTCAGTGATTTTTGTTGAAATATGGATGTAATTTAGAAATATTTGTAAAGCCACTGAATTTGCGATCTAGAGCAAGACCAATAAACGGATTTGCACTTTTTGCTCCCAGCTCGTGACAGGGATTGGTGTTTTGGGGAAAAATGTGATGTGTAATGGATGAATTGATTACTTAGAACTTGCCTGGCAATCCAGTTTCTTCTTTAATTCACTTTATGCGATTCGTTTTTCCCGCTTCCGTTTAATTATCTTTCATATCTCCGCTACAAAGTTCGCTTATAAGGTCTGGTACACGAAAGTATTTCATAAAGAGCACAAATCACGTAAATATTGCATGAGACATGGCCTATGTCAGCCACTAATACCGTTCTTCTTTATTAATATTAAAGTTTGCTCGGTATTTGCATTATACATGTATGTATATAGTATGTTTATTATTCCCTGCAGCGTCTATATATAATAAAAAGCCGGTTTATTATGCGCGTATGACATCAAAGTTCTTTTGGAATTAATGCGAGCACAAAATGTATACTTTTTGTTTACGATATTAGCTACTATAATAGAAAGGACATTTTGTAATCGCTAGCGAACATCAATTATCTGTAAAGATACAGAGTGATCCAACAAACTTTAAACAGTGCTGTAGCTTTACACGAACTATAAGAAAATTAGAATATAAAAAAATGAGCATGGAACAAGTATCTTTAATACATCAGTAGAATTTGAAAATAAAATAATATAAAAGACGTTCAATTATGTAAAGTATATAGTAAAGTGTAGCTCTAGAACAAATTTTGTGTAATACTAAAACTATTAATCCAAACTTAACTGTTAATGAGGAATTTGATAATCCTAAGTTAATTAGAATTTAGTTATATCATATGTTGTCCTTCTCCACAAAAAGAGTATTAGTTATTATATGATGTCTAAATTTCAGGTCATGATCAACTTTATGTTTTTAAACTACATCCAAAATCAAGGTTTACTTAATTTTTTTTCATATAAAGGCACTTTTGCGTACTCCTGAATATCTCGTGAATCCACCTTGTATTTTTTTAAATCGACAGCGAATTCGACACCGATTGCCTGAAAAATACTAATAGCTAAGATTTAAACTTTTCTCTGAAATCATAAAATGATAAGATATTATGTCATTCAAATATGCTGGCTCACGCTGTACGTTTGTCACTTAAATACCCAAACGCCATAAAAAGTAACCCTTCTGCTCTTAATACAAGAATTAACTATGTGGGGGCAATCAGATGACATAAGATATTTATCTTAATTTAGCTATTTGTGTATAACGACCTGGGGATACATATCGGGTTTAAGGAGAGTGGTCTGTATTTTAAAAAACGCAGGCACTTCAATTGCGCTTGCACAATTTCAAAATTCTCTAGAAACGATAAATGTGGACCAAAATGATGCCACTGTACATCATTTTAAGTTTCTCATTCATTAATAATTTGATATGTCAAAAAACGAAAAACACGCTCATATATAGGTTTATGCGAGGAAGACAAATGTGGCATCCAAAATTTTATCAGTTATCAATTTGACAGATTAGACGCCATCTTGAATTTCTCTTAAATGGCAAGGGTAACAATCTGAAAATTTACAATGGCTATATTTTCTACACAAAAAAAATAAAAAAAAAACGAAAATATTCCGTTTCCATAAAAACGGGGGAGAATTATATTAAGTTATTTTGTAGACCACCCCTGAAGCACTATCCTCGTCCACTTTAAAATCTTAAATGGTGCTACCCTTCTTCTGACACTTCTCTGGAAAGCTTATCAAAAATGATTTTCAGCGATACCAAAATTAATGAGTTTTAAGCATGAAATATTAGCAATATTTTGAGCAAACGAATAAAAACTGGTATTTGATAATAAAAAAGCCACAACCTAGAGTTTTGAATGAAGATAAGCAAGTGGAGGTTATTAGAAAAATATCTAAAAATTCAAAGGTGTCAACGCGTCATTCAGCAATAATTACCTCCTTACGAAAGTAAGGGGAATTCATAAAATTCACCCCTGCACGATCAGGCGGATAGAAGAAATCGGTTTTATTAAACCATAATAGGGAGAAATACTGGTTCTATTCTTATTAGAGGAAATTTAATCAATCAAGTTATGCTGAAATCCTTAACCAAACCATAGTGCCCTCAATTTTTCATGAACTTAAAAACGAGGCAATCTAAATTTGAACGAAGATCTTCTACACTTTCGGCAAGGTGGTGAACCCCCACACTATGCTGAATTGCTGCTGTTCTGAGAAAGTGAATTTATCAAACTTATCCAAATTAGTGTCTTTTATGGCACTAAAGAGAGATCCTATGGTACTCGACAAACGGTGTGTGTACGAAGATGTTGATTGATGCGGTTTTTGAATAGAGACAGGTTGTAATTTGGGGGAAACAGATGTGTCATGGGAGTGAGTTTCAAAGCGATGCCATGCGTCAGACGAAGGAGTCCCTCTAAAACGATGTTCTAGGAATTTCCAGTTGTATAACGAACGGGTGCGCTCTTGCCGTCAAACAGGCGCCGCTGAGGGCAGTATGAGGCGGGCCACATCCTGGAAACATCTGCCGTGCAAACATCTGTAAATCAGACATATCGCGGCCACAAGTCTGCGGTGTTGCAGACTATCCAGATCCCGGGTCGCCGATGAGACGCACGACGACGCAGAGCTCTCTTCTGAATGGAATACAACAGCTTTAGGGTGTGCTTCGGTGCGGCACCCTATGGCGGCAGAGGATACCAATATTCTAAGCATGGTCTTGTTTGCGCTTTGTAGAACAAGAGCAGCTGCTGCGGTGTATACAGTTTTTTTGTTACGAAATAGTGCACCAAGCTTCTGCGAGGCTGATTTTGCGATGTTAGCAACGTGGTCATGCCGGGATCTATTACTTTTGACCGAGACACCCAGTAGTCCGATTGGCGAGGGTGAAGGAATGGTCGATTCTGCCATAATGATGTCAGGGCCCGCCGTATTGGCAAAATTATTGCTTTCGGTCAGCAGGTCACCAGAGTTGGCGAAAGTATTGCGCCCTGAGGCACACCCGCGTTAATTGTCTGAGATGTGCCCATCAACTGCAACGTGCAGAGATTACTTCTTAAGGAGACTGGTAAGCTAGCTACTGAGAGAGGCTGGCAGTTCGTAGGACGGCAGTTTGTTGAGCAATTTGTCATGGCAAACTCTGGCGAATGGGTTTTATTTTATTTGCGCAGTTACTTAAAACGATGGCAGGGATTTCTGTCCGATCCTGATGCCTTCTGCGTATTTGGTTCTTTGTAGATTTTACGAATATCACGGTGACGAAACTTAACTTCAGCCATGATAATATTGATATTTGATATGGTGGGGAGAGCCTTAACTTGGGGAACGTTTAAGGAAGAGTGCGATGAGGACATTTTGGAGAGCATGCTTGCATTTTTCTTGGCTGTAGTTGACGTGATGCCCTGTTCGTCTGTCAAAGGTGGGAGAGAGGTTTTTGTAAAGTTATTACTTTCTGCCTTTGCTACCAATCAGAAATTCCTGGAACCACTGGAGCGTTCCAAAAGTTTATTCCTGATACTTTGATTGTGTTTGTCCTTAGTTTCTTTTGCATTCGCTTCTTGCTTTGGCAAAATAATTGCGACTGTCAGCGGTTTGATTTTGCTGCCAGTACTTGTAGTCTTGCTGATTCCTACCTACGGCTCTTTCGCATCTTCAACCAGGACTCTCATTTGGTGGTAACTTAATAAAATTTAGGAAGTATGCTTCCATTGCTGAAGAAATTATTTGCGTAATATGTTCGCAGCAAACTGACGGGTCATCCGTGCCAAAGCAGACGTCGAGCCAAGGGAAATCTATTTAGAAATTTCTTAGATCGTCCCAGTGTGCACACTTGTAATGACAGATTTTACGAGGCAATGTTCTTTCTGTAGGAGTGGCAGTTCACAAATCGATGTAATAAGTTTGTGGTTGGAGGTACCTAATGGCGGACCAACTGCAATTGTGTACTGGTCAGGATTTGTGATTTGAAAAGGATCCAGAAGGGCGGCAAAAGAGACATGCTTTTCAGAGAGGTATCACAAGTGCGGTCGTGCCATTTAGAATTTTAAAGTGGATGAGGATGGTCTACAAAATACCTCAATTTTATTAGCTTGATTTTTTGTAACAATGGAATGTTTTATTTGGAATTGAGTGCCCGCCAATATCGTCTGACTTTAGCCCCATGAACTTCTTTTTCAATCGCTAGTTTACAAATCCCAACCAGCTTTTTTGGGAGATTTGCTTCAGAAGATAATTGATGCTTGGCGAAGTATTCCAAAAAACATTTTTCAGAAGGTTAGGGAGGAATTTGAAAATCAACTGTTTTCAGTTTAGAACAAAATGCAAATTATTTTGTTAATACAACAGTATGAAAAGTGAATAAAACAAATATTTGCGTTATTGCAAAGAAGTGGAGAGTTTTAGCACAATAATAATGTCTATGATTTTAAAGTGGATGAGAGTAGTGCTTCAGGTGGATGAGAATATTCGCCGAAATGCCATTTTCATTAGACCGTATTTTTGTAGAAATGTTTTTTTTTTTGTTTTTTTGTTGTTCCTGTATATATGTCATCAAACTTCTCAAACCTGTGAGATCGTCACAAAAACCGAAGGGTTGGTTTTTGTGACGATCTAATAAAGCTATATTTTAGTCATATACATGCCAAAGATCCACATTTTAAAAATATTTTAGACTATACAGGGTGTTTTGCTTCTTTGCATTTGCTTTCCTTTAGTCTTGGTGGACCATGTTTAGTGAGCGTACGTAAAGTTATCTCGAATTGTTATTAGCAATAACATAATTGAGGATAGTTTGCTGGTAGCTGCTATGTTTGCAAGGTTGCTGGCAGTGATAGGTGAAAGGTTGTAGCACTAGACGTGAGGATATTGTTATATTATGTTTAGCCACTCCATACTACTTTACTTCAACTTCAACCAGCCGCTAAAGTCCACTGCTGGACATAGGCCTCCCTTATTTGCTTCCACATCTCCCTATCCTGAGCAATCTGCATCCAGTTAGTGTGGATACGTCTCAGGTCGTCATGCCATCTGGTCGGAGGACGGCCTCTGTTCCTAAATACATGTTGTCTTGGTCTCCATTCTGTTACTTTCCTAGTCCAACGATCATCATTCAGCCTTGCCACGTGCCCTGCACAATTCCACTTCAAGGTAGTTCTTTTCTCTAATGCGTCCGTGACTTTTGTTCTAGCTCGCATTACGGTATTCGGTACTTTGTCTCTCAGAGATAACCCCAACATTGATCTTTCCATTGCTCTTTGAGTAGTTCTTATCTTGTCCACTGTTTTCTTCGTTAATGTTAAGGCCTCCGCACCATATGTCAGAACAGGCAGTACGCATTGATTGAACACCCTTCTCTTCAAACATATCGGAAGTGCACTTTTTAAAATATGTCTGAGTCGTCCATAGGCGGCCCATGTTAGCCCTATGCATCTAGTAAGTTCGCAAGTTTGATTGTCGCGACCTATACCACAGATCTATATAGCTACGCAACAGATACCTCTTCCAATGATTTTCACGGAGGGCGAAAAATGTTCACTGACTCTCGCGAGCGGATGAACCAGTCGTCTAGGAACGGGTCGGTGTTGCCAAGCTATCACGTCGAACAATATGTCATCGGGGAGTGGGCAGACATTAAAGTCGTGATTCGAGCGGAGCGCGTGCCGTTAGTTCGCGACTTGGCAACACGGCGGGGCAAAACACGTCTAAATGGGAAAATATTTAAGTTTATTGCATTATTGACGAGCGACACTTTTAATACCCGAGTAGGCATATGTTGCGTAGCTATATAGATATGTGCCTATACGTATTTCGTGACCCAGGTATTTGTAGTTAGTTGTTTCCTCAAGTTTTTTCTCCTTGACTTATATTCCGCCGCCCATTACTAGGTTTGTCATCACTTGAGTTTTAGAGATATTAATTTTTAGTCCCATCTGTTTAGAGGTAACTGTCAGTGTTTGTAACATTTTTTGGTCTTTATTTATGCAGTCGGATATCAAGACAATGTCATCCGCAAATCGCAGGTGGCATAGCCACTTATGTTTATATCTAGTTCTTCAAAATCTATCTGTTTGCACATATACTGGAGCAAGTTGTTAAATAACTTTGGAGATATGGTGTCACCCTGGCGAACCCCTTTTTCGATACGGAAGTTGTTGGTATCTTCATGAAGTCTGTCGCGTTCTCATATATGTGTTTAATCATGGCAATGTATCGGTGGTCTATACGAGCGTCAGCTAGGGGTTTTAACATTTCCTGCTGGTTGATTGTGTCGAACGCTTTTTCGTAGTCTACGAACACCAAAACCAATGGTTTATTGTATTCGACCGTTTACTCGATCAGGATTTTTAAACTGTGAAGGTGATCGTTTGTGCTGTATCCTGATCGGAATCCTGCCTGCTCCGTCGGTTGGTATTGATCTAGATTGACAGTCAATCTGTTTGTGATTATTTTAGTGAAGAGCTTATATATGTGAGACAGCAGGCTGATCGGCCTATAGTTCCTTAGGTCGGTCATGTCGCCTTTTTTCTGTACAAGGGTAATAGTTGCACTATTCCATTGTTTAGGTATTATGCATCTTGACAAGCACTCGTTAAATAGTAGCTTCAGGGCTCTTGGCAGTTCTTTTCCTCCTGTCTTTGTGACGTCAGCAACTACTTCGTCTGGCCCAGGTGACTTGTTATTTTTCATTTCCGAGAGTGCTTTTTCAATTTCATAGATAGTTATTTCTGGTATATCCTGTGAGCCTTGGTTTGTAATTCGTGGTATTTTTGTTTCTGTGTTCTTGTTTGTTTCTCTATATAATTCTGCATAAAAATGTTCGGTTATTTCTAGAATGTTTTCCTTGTTAGTGGTTATTTTTCCGTGTTTGTCTCTTAGGGTTGATATTTGTTTATGTCCTTGCGAGAGTTTCTGTCTGAGTACCTTCAAACTGCCGTTATTTTCTATCACTCTCGTAACCATCTCCGTATTGTGATTTCTTATGTCGGTTCTGACGGATTTTGAAATTCTTTTGTTTAGCTGCCTAAAGGTCTCCAAGTTTCTTCCATATTTGTGCGGTAGTTCTCTTCTTTCCCTCATAAGTTCTGTAGTACCCACACTCAGTTTCTTGTGTTTTCCTTGGTTTTTAACACAGTGTTCTTCTTCTGCCTTTTTTTATTGAATCAACTATTGTTGTATTTAGGTTTTCAATATATAAATATTATCGGAAACGTCAGGGTAACAAATGCTTGTAATATACTTACCACCCAGGTTATCTACGTAAATAGACATATTTTTAAAATTCCCGAAACACTTCAACAAATTTATTAACGGGGAATGCTTTTTATGAAAAATTAGACCAACCCCCTAACACCCAGCGCTACCATTCCAAAATTCCTAAATCAGATAGGGGGTTGAGTAATACGTCATTTTAAAGAGCTTTTTATTCTGTACATTGTGTCTAATTTGACATTATCGCTGCAGAATAATATCTATTTTAATGTTTAAATAAAAAATAATGTAGTTATCTGTCAAAATCCCATAAATGTTAAGGGAGAATAAGTATCATTCTACACAAGCGGTAAAAACGCGGCAGTCCTGACGTTATCTACCGCCTTTTCAACCCAAGAGCGTTAACTGTATTGGGTTAGTTTGGTAACGTTCTTGCTTTCAACCGAGCCTATTGTTTTATTATTGCAATATCAAGTGAGAGCGTTTAAACGATGGAGTTTGCTAATAAAGGCGGTAGTTAACCTAACAACTGAGCGCTTTAACCATACCTGTAGAATGGCCCTAGGTGCTGATTTTAGACTGCACTTTAAAAAAATATCTAGTTCGGAATGTTTTAAGCAAAAAAATGCGTACCTATCTAAACATACCTGCTTGTTTATAGACTGTTGTGGCATTCTATATAACTAATTATACGTAGATATTTTATCGCACATGAAATCTAAAACCAAAGTGTGCACAGTATTTATTTATACCGTGCCAAAACCATAAATCATTGTCAGTTTTGTATTTATTAAAAATTCTCGTATAAATCAATTTTTGTAGGTATTAGGGATACCTACAAAAATTGATTTTCGATTTCGACAATTTTATTAACAATGGTTTACTCTTTGAAAGAACGAATTGAAATAGTATTTATTTATGGTGCAAATAACGAATCACCTAGGAATACTGCTGTTTTCAATGAGAGGCGCCCGGCCCCGATAAAAATGTATTACATGTTTATGTCATTCAGCTTATT
Source organism: Pissodes strobi (assembly GCA_016904865.1). Lineage (NCBI taxonomy): Eukaryota > Metazoa > Arthropoda > Insecta > Coleoptera > Curculionidae > Pissodes > Pissodes strobi. The sequence goes on from MU184227.1 coordinate 87,396, forward strand.
CAGAAATTCAGAGCCCTCGGGTCGGTAGCAAATCTAAAACGTAGTGGTCCCAGCGTTCTAGACGAGGCTACTCAAATTGAAGTTTTAGGACATTTCGCGGCAGATCCATGTACTTCAGTAAGGCAGGTATCTGCTAGTATACACGTGTCTGTTAAATCATCCACAAGATAAGTAGGTCCTACAAACTCCATCCTTATAAAATTTTAATTTTACGGGCATTAAATGAAAATGACCCAGATCGTAGACTACAATTTTCTGAAGAAATTACCCAGTTTATTGACATAACCCCAAATATGCTTCGATATCTATTTTACAAGTTCCTTAATGGAATTGTTAATAAACAACTGCCGCTATTGGAGTTATGAGAATCCTCATATTTCCAGAGGGGGTCATATGCAGTATCTATAAAAAGTTAGCGTTTGGGCGGGAATTCTCGGCGAGGCTATAATGGATGCTTTATTTTGAAATGGAAATCTGAGGGGAGAGATGTATTTGAACATATTGGAAGAAGCAATTGATCAACTTATTACAGAAGAAGCGGAGAATCAGAGGGACGAGTTCTGTAACGCGATAATTTATGAAGAGCTCCTTTATTTTGAACTCCTCACTACGCCAATATGTTCGAGACTGGCTCAACAACAAATTTCCACAGAGGTAAATAGGAACTAGAGGGGCAAAGAATGGCCAGCAAGGTAACATGACCTTAGCCAGAATGATTTGCAGCATCGCATTAAAGCAGCGTGTAGGGCTATATCCAGAGAAACATTTCAAAATACGCCTCAAGAATTTGAACAAAGTTTGTATTATTGTTAAGAAGTCAATGATGAACACTTCGAAAAATTCATAAGCTTTATTGAACCATTGGTGTTCATTTATCTATTTTTTACTCTTAATTGTTAGGAAAACAATGTAAGCCTCAGTTATGACTTTTATTATTTACTTTTCTGCTAATCTTAATGTACATGAACACAGCAAAAATTTTTTACACAGGTTCAGCGAAACTATAAGGTACAGAATTAAAAGCCCTTTAAAATGATGCGTCATTCGACCCACATCTCATCTAAGAATTTTGTGGTTTAGGAGGTTAAAGCGGCTACATCCATTTTTTTTTGTAAAAACTATTCTCCCTCAATAAATTTGTTGACGTATTTTACAAATATGTCTTCTGGCAACAGAGATCGACCGGAGATATATTGGTCTATGTCACTCATATATCGAGTAGGGCAATTGAGAACTACGGAGAATCTCGAGCGATTGCGTTGCATATTTCGAAGGCATTTTACAGAGTTTGGCAGGACGAATTGCTCAACAAACTGCCGTCCTTTGGACTTCCAGCATCTCTCTGCAGCTGGCTTGCCAGTTTCTTTAAGAACCAATCTCTGCACTTTGCAGTTGATGGACACATCTCAAGACACATTCGCCATTAAAGCGGGATTGCCTAGGGCGTAATACTTTCACCAACTCTGTTCCTCATCTATACTAATGATCTACTGACCGAAACCAATAATCCTGGTTACAGTTTTGCAGATGACAGTGCCATTGTCTCTTAGTTTAGATCAGAAAAACCTTTACCAGCGACTAAGACTTATCACCGCAGATAGGATCAGATTACAACAATTAATCAAAATATGGAGAAAGCTCGAACCTAGGGCAACAGGAATTTGGTCCAGTTCAATGCAGCAAAAACCCAAGCAGCCACGTTTACCAAGAAAGCGAATACGGCGGGCCCTGATATCATTATGGCAGGATTGACCATTCCTTCATCCTCGTCAATCGGACTACTGGGTGTTTCGGTCAACAGCAGTATGTCCTGGTATGACCAGGTTGCAAACATGCATTTCGCAATAAAAAAACTGTATATACACCGCAGCAGCTGCTCTTGTTCTACAAAGCGCAAATGAGACTAGATATGTGGCCGATATATCCAGATATCTTCACGGCAGATGTTACCAGGGTTTGGCACGCATCATCTCGCACCCAGCAACGCCTGCCAGACTGTCACAACAGACGGCAAGAGCGCACTCATTCGTTGTACAATTGAAAACACCTAGAACGTCGCTTTACCAGGACTCCTTCGTCTGGTGTACTGCATTACTGTGGAACTCACTCCCAGGACATCTGCTTTCCCCTAATTACTACCTACATGAATAGTTGTAGGCTACAACTATTCAAGAACCGTGTCAATCGACATATTCGCACACACACCGCTTGTAGAGTGTCATATGGTCTCCCTTTAATGTGTGTGCCGCTGACATAAAAGAAAAATTACGCAGGTAACGTGGATGGTAAGTTTTAAAATAAACACGAGGTATAAAATGAGAAATATCTAAATGTGCTATGTAAGCTTTTTCTGCCATTAACTGTCCGCTGTCCCGTGGTTAGTTAACGTATTTTTAGAACTTTGTATAGTGTAAGCTTTAAAGTGAGAGATCATCTAACGGATACGTTACAGATGGAGTTTCATCAATCGGTATATTCCTTACTTGCAAGTTATACAGAACGATGAGGAAAATAGATTGTGGGTAATTCTCAAACTTTTACAGTTGTTTTGAGTTGGTAATCAGGTACACTTGCAGAGGGCGCAGTTGCGCAGTTTGACTTAGCCATGTATGTGTTTCGCGCACCATGTAACGAACCAACGGTTTTCTTCTACTATTCATTATTTTCACACTTTTAACATTTTATAAAAAAGTGCTTTGCAACCTTTCCTAAAGCTAACCGATTTTTAGAAGACGGCTGGCGACTGACAGACTATTAACTGAGATATCGAAAAATTTATATTTCCAATGAATTTCCATTATAATGAGAATACATTTCCTCCCCCCATTATACATATATTTTCTTGGTGTTTGTGCATGTACCATAACGTATTCCTATCCTGTATCTGAGAGCCGCCAACTAAAGTCGTCAAAAACTTTCGCCCTCATTGTAGTGGATTAGTCAGACATCCCGACCAAAACTTTATAGTGTCATAACAATTTTATTATCTGATATATACTTAAGCGTTAATGCGAGTATAAATCAGAAGTGGTAAAAATTGATTACGTGGATAATGAAATGGGATACTTGAACAAATACCCTTATTAAAGCTAAGGTAATAGTGATGACACCGATTGGGTGGGGGGAGTTGAATACGGTCTTACGACAGTGCATATATTTACGTATCGTTAAAGCCAAACTTAAAATAAAAAAATGCAGATAAAATGTTCGGTGAACCTCATTCTAAGAATCAAAAGAGTCCAAAGTTTCAGAGGATGAATAAAATTCGGTATAATTGGAATGATGAATGCCCTCCTCTGTATGCGGGTAATAAATTCCCGGTTTGGGAATTATAAACCCACTAGCTTGTTAACATATATATACTTTTACACGTTACATTTAAAACATGATCCGCTTTTAAAGCGGAATAAAGCTTTCTTTCATCCGTTAGGACGATGATGAAGTTTGTTTAATCAGAACTATTCACCTTTGTGT
>MU184227.1:91367-140514 GCA_016904865.1 Pissodes strobi
TAAGGTGCTATATGGCTTGAACATTGCCTTGATTTGAAGCTCCCTTACACTGTCGACTTTTTCTGTAACTCTCTCTATATATGGAAGTATGGCCTTTTTCATGTTGTGTTCTTCGTTACAGATTGGTTCCTTCCTTGTTTATATTTTTGATTGACTGTCTTCCTAATATTGCTTCCAGAGTAGCCGTTCTATTTAAGGACCGATGGCTACCCCATGGGATTATCGCTATCACCAGTCATTGCAAACCTCTCTATGACGTATTTTGAAAAGGATATAGTAAGAAACGCATCCATTAAACCCACGCTATGGAAACGCTACGTAGATGACGCCTTCATATTGTGGCCACATGGTGTTGAATAATTGGACACTTTCCTGACGATTCTAAACTAAATTAGCGATAAAATCCAGTTCACACTGGAAGCTGAAAAAAGAGGAGTAACCATTTTTAGACCAGGTGGTCTGAGAAAGGTTTTGTTCGGCGCTTTGGTGATATGGACACGGCAAATATAACAACCAGCAATATTACTCGACCTGTCAGGAGAAAAATTAAATTTGACCTTGCTAATGTCAGTTGGGTAGGAAAAGTCAGGGCTGGATTTGAAATATATAAATATGATTTTCCTTTAACAGAGCCGTAATATAACATTTCAAATATCAATGGGTTGTGAAATATATGTATACCTTGTTGTATGAGCAGGAAATCTAAAGAAATTCTTCTTGGAAGAATATCTCTGGTTTGTACAAGTTCTTATTGCTTAAACACCATCGCTTTTTGCATTACACCATGTCATAATCAACGTTCGTCTCTCACAATGTCAAATATTTGACAAATACACGCCTATGGTTTCGATTTAACTCCAATAGCAATATAATAAACCAGACGTAAAAACATGACGCCGCTGGCGGCAGTTTGACGGATTTCCTACCAAGGAATATCTTGCGCGCGGACTTGCGCAGATGCGAAAAAAGAAGATGTGATATTGCTGGTTGTTATATGTGCCGTGATATGGATATCACCCGAACGCCAAATACAACCCTGGATTATGCCGTCTTTAGCAAATCCATCCATACCAATAGATATCTAAATGCCGAATTCCATCACCACTCACGATAAATTCAGTCGGTCCTATCGCCTAACAAAACCCAGCCAAAGCAAGAAGAAATAAATCAAACAACAAACGCCCTTAAACAAAATGGCTACTTTGTATTTAAAAGCTGAAACAAAATACCAAAACGAAAAGGAACTTATCTGTTACGCATCAATCCATTTCTTTGGCTGTGTACATACTTAGTTTGCAATAACTAAAAATGTATCTCCCCCAATTAAATTCGTTGGCTCCCCCATGCGAGATTCCGCTTTCGTCGTGAAATAGTGCGCATATCGTCGACGGAACGCTGGGCGTTTTAATGAAAACAACAAACCGCAACAATAACGCAAATTTAATGCGCGATTTAAATGCACTTTATGGCGGCACTCGATCAAAAAATATCCAAAAGGTTGTCGCCGCTCCGACCAGTAAACTATTTCCAAAACAAATTTGCCGACAAGCAATTGTCTTCGGGTCATGGCTTGGTTGATCCACGGAACAGCCTGTTGGAATCCGGCCAAAGACGAACAAATGAATGTTGCGCCTCCTCTTTTTCTACTTTATGACTTGCCGAGAAAGTGGAAGAAAAGATAGGGAGTTATTTGGATTTTTCCCGAAACATATACAAATATATATTTGGTATATCTACTCGAATAAGAAAAACATATTTTGCGCAATTTTACGCTCAAAATGTGTAAATTATTAAAAATACAGAAGTGCTAGTAACATTTAATTAAGAAATAGATTTTTACCAATTTCATGAGGCGCCTCTGTCTGCGTAAGAACAGAAAGGTAGCTACGCGGACAATGTTAAGTCCCCCACTTAAAATAACTCATCTATTAAACTTTTTACTTAGATGCTCCTTATTTCTACTGTTTTTAAAATAGCTAACTAAAAACATACATATGTTTTTTTTATGCCCTCTGTATTTGCCAGATTGGGCCCTGTTAAACTGGCCCTAAAAACACTAAAGTGGTTTGTAGCTGGCACACCGGATTAATTACCTAATATTCTGAATTTTTGGGTTCATTATTATAATGCCTTTTCTACATTTTATTCAATATGTTGATATTTACATCGGTGTGTTAAATATTATTCTGCCGAAAGGAAACTCCATAATGTTGGTAAACGTCGGCGTTGATGGAAGGACCAATATAGTGAGTGTAAAAAATACAAAACTGCAGCTCCCTTTAGTAAAAATATTCGAAGTAATCTTATTTTTCGAACCACTAGAAATAGAGCAGAGACATTCAAGAAAAAGACGCTATAAAAAGCATTTCTAGATTAGATAGATTTTGTCTATATTTTTAACACCAAATGCCTCAATAACCTTTAGTAAGGTTTTATGACTCCTATTTCCACCGTTTCAGGAATAGTTAAGTATTTCCACTAACTGAAATACATTTAAAATAAGAGAAAAACTTAAGATAAAGCCAACCGGTGGTAACCTTGGAATATTTAAAACAGATCAAAAATGATAAATGATCTTTTGACTTTAATATCGGCCATCCCATCGCAAGAGACATCGGTGAGCGGATGGCGATATTTACGTCGATTTAGGTTGGCATTACCGGACGATCTATCAACGTACTAGAGCGTTTTTGCAGCAGCGGCTCGGTTTTTATTTACAGTGTATTTTAGTTGACCACAAATTAAACCCTAAACTTTTTGATCAGTAATCAGTTTACGTAAATAGTTTTACTTTAGTACCTGTCGTATTTAAGTTCTTTACGTCTTTGGTATAGAAAAAATCTTTTCAAACGATGGGACCTAAATTGACATTTTACATTAATTAAACGGCGTAAAACGGCGTTTTTGGATCCTAGAGCATCAAATTAGAAGTTTAAGCTCTAGGGCATAGAATATGGACTCATGCGCACGCACAGTGTACGGTGGTATAAAGCATAATTAGGGGATAAATACAGCTTGCAAAAAGCCTTCCCACGCCTGACGAATACTGGGCTTGCGCGCGCAACACAAACACATTTCTGACAAATAGATGTCTTTAAGGTCCAAGGAATTGCTTTCAGTCAGCCTCGTGGCTCAGTGGGTAGGATGCTACGTTTGTGATAGGCGTTGCCGAATTCGATTCCAGTGGCAGGATGCGTTTTTCTTTTAAAGTTACGTTTGCAAAAAGTTTTTTCTTGATTTTGGGTATGCTTTCGGTTAGTTATGGTTAGTTTGGGATAGTTTGGGAGCGGAGGGTCAGGTGTAAAATGTAATATTAGACATTCTAATGCAAACGTTACAAATGTATACATTAAACAACGCATGAGTTTGTTGATGCGCGCAAGCCCAGGACTCGTCAGACGGTATCTGTGACGTGAATGTGTTTTGCAGGCTGTCTGTAACCGTTAGTTAAAGCATATCGTTTGCAGTACTGGCTAGAAATAGCCATAAAATCAGTTGTGCCCTATAATCGCTCACACCTCCAATAAAAAAATCATTATTTTGCGCCACTTTAACACGTCTCTATTTGAAGGTCTAAAACATTATTTTTATGCCCCAGAATGTAAAATTGCTCTTTAGAGCCTTAGAGCCCAAACAAGTTAAGCCTTTAACCTATACAATGTAAAAGATAGCTTACGCATTTCTATGTTTCAAACAAGTACGTGTTGCTTACTGATTGAAACCCAACAAAACTTGCAACACGTGTATTTAATACACTCTTTACGCCCATAAACACATTCGGAAGTGCCATTTTAGGCGTTCATTTGAAAGCAAGAATGTAGGATGTGAAATTGAATTTTTCGACACTAGGACGTAAAATACTCATATTTTGAAACTATAAAATATGGTAATAATTATTGACGTATAATTAGGTTGTAAGAAAACACGTGATGGCAACTAATAGGAAACCTGTAGCCTAAGTATTTATGATTGACTTTTAATATTAATGTATATATTTATCAATATTTAAAAGAAAATATTGGTTTATTTAATTTTTAGTGACTTTATTTTATAGTGGTGTTATGTACTACTGACGTATAGTTCCTTTGAGATTGTAGAATGACACTTTTAAGTTAAAAGTGCTTTTAAGCCCCAAGGTCTATAGTTGAACTTTTGGACATTAAGGCATAAAATAGGTTTTCAAACTATAAAATGTAGACGTTGGCTTGTGCATTTCTAAGTTGCAAATAGATATGTATTGCTTAATAATGGAAATCCAACAAATAAGGTATATATACCTGATATTTACTGAAAATTTTACGGTAATAAAAAGAAAAAATATATTTTGTAATATCAGGCCCTAGGATGTGAAATTAAAATTATGGATCCTAGGTCGTCAAAAACATATTTTAAGAATTTAAAATACAATAAATAAAGACATATTGTTAACTGACGGAAATCTTACCGATCATGCAATGCATATTTTACTAGGTGTTTTGCACTTATAATACAAAATAAAAATTTTGTTCGATCTCCACTAATGTGCCAATTTACACAGAAGGAATAATATCAGTCATAAGGATGTAAAGTTATATTTTTGGGCTCTAGGGCATAAAACACGTATATTCTAAAGCTAAAAATTTATAAATCATAGTCATTTTTCAGTTGCACATAAATACTTGCTACTCAATAATAGAAATTCAACAAAATTAACAATATGTATTTATTAATTTATTTGTTAAGGGTATGCTATAAATATTATTTCTTATAATTTTGTAGCTTTAATTTTATGCCAGTTCGACTAGAAATATTATGGCGGATAATTACATTTAGACTTGTTAGAACATCGCTACAGCTCGAAGCTTCTAGCAGTGATATAGTAACACTTTACGCAGTAAAAATAACACTTTACGCCGTTCGCATTAAACCAACTATTTCATACAATCGGGCCTAAAGTGATAATTTACGCCCTATTCCAGTTTTGAAACTATAACAAATAAATATTTGGTTATGCAGTGGCACGTTACGCCCTTAATAAAAAAAAAACTTCTTAAACGAACTCATATTATATTCGAGAGCGTAAATCGATATGTCGAGGCTTTGTGGCGTAAAATTGAATTTTTAGACCTCGCTAGGCGTAAAATATTTAAGCTTCGACACTGCAAATATTACACTTGATTTACAAGGGGATATAATATATACTACCTAATTTTGGGGAAACACCCCAACAAGTATATTAGCTTATCATTTTTAACCGTATAGTTTGGTGATAAGACCCTGTATGTATGATCGAGCCATAATTAAAACCCGAATAGATTTATTTCACCCCAGATAAACAGCAATTCGTGCAATGAAAACATCGCACTTTAGTTATTCCTTAGTCCGAACCTGGATTGTCTGTAGATTCCATTATGTAAAACAATAGCTGGAAATATAGCCAGTTGTCACTCTTCGTTAAGGAAAACGTTCTTAAACGTTTAAATTTTTTATATCTTTGCCTCCGTAATGTTATGTAAACAACATATTATGTCAAATAGAGAAAGAAAAATTTTCTACCCTCTCAAATGTATTTTGCGTCTGCGCAAATCCCGTTCAGTTCTCATTGCCGGTGAAAAAAGGTGAAAAAGTGCAGTACGAGCATTCGGCTAGTTAACATCTGCCTCCGGCAGCACTAATTGACGCCAAGATATTAAACAGTTTTCTCATTTGTTTGCACAGATATTTAGGAAATATCGCGTGTACTCGGTGTTCCCCTTTTCCAACCTGGATTAGGGACCCTTTTGGGCGTTTTAGTAGACGCATTTTATCAAGACGTAGAAGCTGTAGCATCTCTCCCGTTGATGCCGATAGAAGTTAAAATGACGGTTGGAAAATTGTATTAATTCAGATCTATTCCTGTCCTCAAGGCTAGAATCAAGTTCCGAGGCCTTATATCCCTGGCGAAGTTAATTTGAGAGAATTGCAGAAGAAGAAAAGTAACAAAGTATTGAGTGTGAATGGAGAGGAGAATAGTTGAAATAAAAGAAAGTTTTATTAAAATCAGTTAGGAAAGGAGTTCGTGTTAAATAAATATAATCAAGAGTTTTTGATAGATATTTACTAATAGTTAATATGATTTAAGTATTAAGTTTTATGCATAAAAGGATGAATGCATGAAAGTAATGAGAAAACAATTTATTTATTGGTCATATTTAATGCAAAGTAAATCCTGCATTATTAAAGTGGCTAATACCTTAATTAAAATATAATACATGTTTCAATTAACACCCTATGAATGAATTTCTACCCACCTATTTTGATACAGTTCGCTAACTAAAGTGGTCAAATAAAAAGTTAATTGCCATCCCCTATTTTGTGGTCGTAAACGATTTAATAATTAATTGTTTATACCGCCCACGACTACGTATTTAATAAAAAATTAGTAGTTTTAAACTACATATCCTTTACTTGACGGCAGTATGTTTGGACTATATGGCTTAAAATTATTATTTTTTAATTTTTACTTCTGAAACTGTAGATATGACAATAATTGAGTTACAAATTTTCCGAGTGTCTTTAATTAATATCGATCGAATAAAGCATTTTTGCATCTTGACGTAAATCTATTTGTTGGCACTTGCATGGGCGAATTTTGAATTGCGTCATCGCATGGACAGCAACATTTTATGTTACGCCCTTGGTGCAAAATAATACAATCTGGTACGACCGCGAGCCTAAAGTAACATTTTACATCCCATGTTCCAATTTGAGAGCGTAAAATGCTCAAGTTTTGAAAATACCTATAATATGTAAAATTGACTTGCGCAAAATCAGGCTTAAAGTATAATTTTACATCTTCAGTTGACGATGTTTAAAATCTGGCACGCAAATTATTTTATGCCCTCATTTGGAAGCGTAAAATGGCGCATATAGTATTTCCACATAAGAGGGTAAAAGACTTACTTTCTACCAAGGTAGTAGAAAGAAGCTGTTCCGTGAGTTATTACAAAGTAGTGTTGCGGAAATTTTAGGAAACGTTTGCCTTGCGAAAACTGCCTATTAGGCAACCGACATTACGTCCACTGAAAAACGGCAATATGTGTGCGATCACCATATACGCCGCGCGGTCGATGTCAATGCAGAAATAATGACGATTATGGGAAAAGTAATTTTCTCCCTCATTTGCATACTTAATAAAAGAGGCATCGTGCACCGTCATGCCGGGGGCATTTGATGCGAGCGTAATATCCGTCATTGGGTACGAAGGTAATTCGGCATATTGAGCTTGAAACAGGAAAAAATTCAGCTACGATATAACACTACAGTGATTGGAATAATTTAAAAAACGGTCATCTATTGGAACAATTTGTCACCTTAATACAGGCAGGAATTACGAGTTAATCTGAGTATAACAGTGTTTTTAGTTTATGCTTTTGATACCACCAACTATGTAGCTAGATGGCAGGTGTAGGAGGTCTGACAATGATCTGTCTGTCTGGTTGCTGAACATCGATAACTGGAACAGGAGGCTCTTCCTTCATATACATCTAGATCAAAACTAAAGTAGTATTCACACATTGGGGCTACCTATGAAAAACAGTATACTATAATAGTTACTACTTATTGGAACTCAATTGAACCCAATTTTCTAATTCTGCAAAACCCAAGTTTTATAAAGCATTTTTAATCTTACTGTCAAGCTCTTTAATTCACTTTAAAAGCAAAAAAAAAAATTTTTTACACAAATGAATTCCATAAGCCTAAAATCAAAAAGGCTGTTCCTATAGTCAAAACAATCAGATGTCAAACGAGAGAAAGAAAATAAGAACATTTTTTTAGTAAGAAAGCATTTCTTAAACGTGGACCAGAAAAAAAAACGTGGTCCAGGTGATTAAAGTAAATATTAGTAATATATACAGTGTGAGTCTTTTGATTGTTGATAGAGAAAAATTTTCTCTTGTTGGTTTTAGCCAGAAAATCTACCCATGCGTAAAGTTAGGCCAGTCTTAAAATAAAGGTGTATATCACCAAATTCGTCTCGTGTTATAGGGGGTTAGCCAAAAATATGAATAAGTCCCTTTGCGAAATAGCATATTTAGCAAAACTTAAGGTCTTTAAATTCAAGAAGCATTGCAGAGTTTTTTTAAAATAGATCAGTTTTAAAAAAAAATTATGTTGTTTTATTGTATTTAGTGGCAATGTTAATTGTATTTAATTTTCTAAATTATTACAAATTGAGTAGAAAACGGTCCAAAGCTTTTTACCGGTATTTGGAAGCGCCTTAATTTTGCGCACTAAAAACTGTTCAAATTAGCTTCTTATTATTATGCAGAGTAAAATCTATATAATTGTGGCCAACCCTGTACTCCCATAAGACTAATCTGTTTACATACGGTAGGTAAGTCTATGGCATACTTTCAGGAGGTAAAGGGGAGGTCAAAATAACCCTAAAAAGTCAAGTGAAAAAAAAAGCTAAAAGTATTTTGCTAATCCATTTTATGAAGTTTTCTGTCGCATCGTTGTGGAGGTCTCCAAGAAGATCAAGTAACCCGCCAGCTTGTCGATCCAAGTTTATGCATCAAAGTTGGTTGTTCATGAGACTCTTCAAGAAAAACGGCTACATCCTTATCACGTTCAAAATATATATGCTAGGTGTCCCGCTGATTATCCTGTAAGAGTTAATGACACAAATTGATATTTTCGTATTGTTTTGCTCACGGACGGAGCCAGTGGAGTAATAAGTTGCCATAATTTGCATATCTGGCATGAAGAAAATCCCCATGCAATATTGCAGACAAAGCCCCAACAAAAGTTCATGGTTAGCATGTGGACCAAATTATTTGTGGAAAAAGAGGACAGGCTTATGAAATTGCAATAAGGCCATTCCTATTTTCATAAAAATCTCTCGAGGATGAAAACATATTAAATGCTGCCAACGATTTAGCTCTAGTTTATCAACCTGACCTAAATCAACTATATTTTGGTTAGGAATGTGTCCAGTTAAAAAAATGTATAATTTTTCTTGACAAAAAATTTTCAATTCATAATTGCATTATGGTGACAAATGCAAGTGATGAAAGGCCATTCTCTACTCTCAAAAGAGTTAAAACATATTTAAGGAACTCGCTTTCACAAGAAAGGCTTAACGCTCTTTCAGTATTATACATAAATTCCGACTTCTAGAAATCTTTGGATTTTAGTGAAATATTAGACAAATTTGCCCATACTAAATCGCGAAAAGTCGTATTTAAGTAAAGCAAAGTAATTTTAAGTTTATATATTATATTTTTCATATTTTATATGTAAAATATTTTAGACCACAGTTTGTTGTACTTACCGTAAAACCAAGTTGTACGTGTTTTACACTTTTATAATAATAAATTTAAGGTTTTAACTTTTTTGTTTAATCTTTTTTTTCGTGTGCTTATGGTGCGTATGATAATAATGCAAGATTATGACGATCTTAAGCCTTAAAAAAATTAGTGTTTAAAAAGTTTCTGATAATAGAGAGGCGTTCTTTAAAATTAGCACCCGGTGGTAGCTAAGGTAAATCCGGGACTGGTTCCCACCAGGGAAGACCTGATAAAAAAATAACACAACATTGCAACGAAATACGACACAAACCTGAAATGTTGTTTTAAGTACAACGAAAAAACATCTGTCGGATAAGAAAGTGTATAGAAGTACAGCGCGCCTACTTCGAAAATCTGCTGAAGTGAACAAGAAGAACCAAATGTTTCACACGTTTGACATTCTTGGGCGATTTTGAATTGAATTATAGTTTATTTGAAAATTAGAATATAAATATTCCGAATTATTAATAAAGATAATTAATTTTGGAAATGATTTTCTAAGTAACTGGAACAAAATATTATAACCCGTTCTTAACTCTATTTTGAGGTTTTCTAATGTTGCTCCACCAGAAAAGTCTAACTTAGAAAAACTCTCATTTTGCAAGGTGAGTTTTTTTTTAATACTTTTAGGTAAATCTCTGAATATCATAATCTGAATACTCACAAACTGAATAAACGACATTCTCTAGCAGAAGAGCTTTTAATAAATTGTAGGAAACAGGCAAAAATTGTAGGCCAAATGCCTAAATTAAATTTAAATAATATGATTCTCATTTGCCAGTAGTTCCCTACTGACATTTTCTCTTTGTGGTTTTATTGAGAAAAGCCCCTTAAAAAGTTGTACTAGTCCTAAAATAAACCTATACGTCTTCAGATTTAATTTATGTTATACAGAGTTAGCCAAACGTACGAAAGAGTTACTATTTTAAATTCGATATTCCTGAAGTATGAAGTGGCCAAACTTAAAAAACACAAGTAAAATAACTTCACGAAAAGCATTAAATGTCAATTCTAGATGACCTGGGCCATTCAGAAAATCTTATTACGCAGTTTTCAGCAGAAAAGTGTTCTCGCAACCGATTAGAATTTAATTCAGCCAATCAAGTATGTACTTATGAGGCCCGTTCCATTACCTGCAAGGTAATGGAACATAAACCAGAAATCATGCAAAGCCCAATTTGAATTTGAATATTACGTTTGCTGTCGAAAAGCGACAATCTTGTCGCGTAAAATATAAAATATTTATCTGGTCGTCCGCCCAACGAAAATCCCTGCACATACGTGCAAGTAGCAATGACACGTAGAAGAGCTCCCGGTGTCCCACACAAAGTGCACTTTACTACTCGTCACTGAGAGGAAGCAGATAAATGCCCAGGAAACGAACGTAGCAGGTTGTGGGATGAGCCTTTTTTTAAATTAAATCTCTAAAGTTCACCGACAGATTGCACGCATACAATGCGAGTTTTGTTGAGTCGAATGCGAGATGGTGATGATATCGATAACTTAAATTAGGCGTTGGAAATGCAATTATTTTAAAATATTTATAGAATTTTCCTAACTAGTGGAATCTGCACTTTACTAGCGGCTAGAGATACAAAAAAACTGACGATTTTGCGCCAGTGAATTAGTTGTTATAAATACTTTTTCATCGAAATATGTAATGTGAGAATTTTTCACATTGTGAAAAACAGATCAATTTTATCATCCATATCTGTATCGAAATTTTTAGAAACCTCTGAATTTAGAAATAATCATGTTTTTTTTGAAAAATTGTAAGTAGTTGGGTTATTGGAGTAAAAAAATTACCACGACTTTAAAGGAACAAAAAGTTTTACGAGCCTGTTGTAACTTCTTCATATTTTGAAAGTTGACTTTGCTAGGTGTCTCCGTTTTGTACTCACAATTTTCAGTTTTTTTGCAAATCATTATTTTTTAATTTTTGAGATCCCTTGTATTTTCTAATTTGGTTTTCGGAAGAGTTATAAATTTTACAATTAAAGAATGATTTCCAAATTCTGGGATAATTGTGAATACAAAATTAACAGAGGGGGACCCAGCAAAATGAGTTGTTCACTAATTAATAGTGATAGACGAGTCGGTAAACTTTCAAAATTTGAAGAAGCTGCAACAGATTCATAGTTTTTTAAATTGGTTATGGAAATTTTTTACTGCAATATCTGGATAAAATTAATCTGAAAAATATTTTCTTCACAATGTGAAAAATTCTCTCATTACACATTTCGATGATAAAATATTTTTTCCGCGATCATGAGTAACTATAAAAAATTGAAAACTCCTTTTGGCAACTTGAATCTATAAAACTATTATTTCTCTATTGCCCATAAAAACCAAATTTTGCCTTGGCTTGCAAATTTTAATTTTTTTCAGGAATTTTTCCGGCTAATCTGCAATTTTACTTGTGTTAATATTTTGTCTATAGTTTTGGATCTATTGAATAGAAAAAACTCCACGGTTTTCAAGAAACCTAATTTATTTTTCAAATATAGCAATAATTTTAGTTTTACCTTGGTTAGTTTTTTAATCACGATTTCCCAAGGGTTTGCAAATTATAAGTTTTTCCGCTAATGTTTTTTAATCGCGATTTCTCAATGGTTTGCAAATTGTAGGTTTTTCCCGCTAATCTGCAATTTTAATTTTAATTTTTGAATCACCTTGTGTTAATATTTTCTCTATAGTTTTGGATCTATTGAAATGGAAAAACTCCACGGTTTTCAAAGAAACTTTATTCGTTATTCAAATACAGCATTTTTCAAAAAAAAAAAAATATATTTTTTATTGAAGCGATTATAAAAAATTGGAAACTTCTTACAGCATCTATATATCCAGTGAAAACCGTACGCGTCAAGATATCTTGGTTATTCACATTTTTCAAAGGGATTGAAAATAAATATTTTTTACGGAACTTTTTCTCTTTAATATTAAAATAGCTTGTTTCAATTTGCATTGTTGCAGCAACTCGTATTTTTTAATGCTATATCTAGGTTTTCGTACATGTTAAATTAAAAAATCTCTCCGATTTTGAGGAGAAGATATTTATTTTCTAACTAGGTATAACATTTTTCAGAAAAATTCTAGTTTTTTACTGCGAATTTGAGCAACTATAAAAAAATGAGAAACTTTTATTAGCATCTGATATATAAAATTTGTAGTTTTCCTGCTGCAAATTTGAGAGACAATAAAGAATTAGAAACCTTTTATAGAATCTATATTTAATGAAAACGGCACGCTTTTAGGCCACTCGCTTAATTTTTTCTTCGCGATTTTCCAAAAGTTGGGAATTTTTCTATTTAATATACAAATTTTGACTAGCTAGACAGAAATAGTTCGATATTTTTCACTGTTAAGGCACTTCGTGTTTTTAATGTCTTCGGACCCGTTAAATTAAAAAATCTCCCCGGTTTCTAAATATAGTATTTTCAGAAAAAATTTGATTTTTACTGCTGATTTATGCGACTTTAAAAATTTTGAAACCTTTTATAGCATCAAGAATTAGTGAAAGCCGAAGGCTTTTGGGTCTATTGGTTAATTCTTTATTTGCGATTCTACAAGGGTTGAAAATCGATATTTTTGCTAATTAAAACATATCTCCGGTTTTGAGGAAAAGTTATTTATTTTCTGAACATAGATAGAATTTTTGAGAAAAATTCTAGATTCTTTACTGCGAATTTGAGATACTATAAAAAAATTTAATTCTTTTATAGTAACTAATTTATAAAAAAATTAGTTTCCTTCTTCGAAGGACTATAAAGGATAGGAAACTTTTATAGCATATAGGTATATTTAGTAAAATCCGCACGCTTTTAGGTCTCTCGCTTAATTTTTTATTCGCGATCTTCCAAGGGTTGGAAATTTTTCTCTTTAGTATACAAATTTTAACTGTATAGACAGAAATAGCTAATTTTTTGTTACTTCGTGTTTTTAATGCTATATCGATCTTTTCGGATCCGTTGAATTAAACAATCTCCCCGGGAAAAGGAAAAGTTTTTTAATTTCTAAATACAGCATTATGGAGAAAAGTTTTGACTTTTTGTCTCGATTTAGAGCGACTATAATATTGTAGCTTGAAATTTGTATTATAAAATTATTCTTTCTTTTTCAACTATTCGAAGCCGCACTTGGCTAAGTCTCTTGGTTCATTTTCTACTCGCAATTTTTCAACAGTTTGATCTAATTTTTTATGCCGGAAATTTTGTATTAGATAGACAGATATTTTTTTGAGGCACCGTCCACTCTTTATACTATGTTTAAATTTTCTGACCCGTTAAATTCAAATACCTTTGCGGTTTTCAGGATAAGTTATTTATTTTCCATGTATTCATCGCTTATTTATATTCATTCTCTATTCACCGGTGATAACCGCACGGTGCTGTATTTTGGTTAATTTTTATTCAAGAATTTTCGGAAAGTTTTCAAAACGTTTTAGCGCAATTTTTTTCTCAATATAGGGACTACAGCAACAGTTTTCACGAAAATATATAATAAATATGTTAAATTTGTACCGCGATTTTGTGCGACCATAAAAAATTAAAATTAGTTATGACGATTTGGATTTAACGCTTACAATGGGCCTAATGAATAAAAATGTAGCAATTGCTTTTTCTTGTAAAATCGAAGTAATTGCTTAAAAGCCAATGAATAATAATTGAGGTAACTGCTTTTGCTTCCAGCAATTGCTTAAAAGTTCAGCAATTGCTCCTAGTCAACGCTTTTTCTTAAAATTTAGAAGCAATTACTGTCATTTGCTTAAAATGTGATGAATAAATTAAGGAATTGCTTTTTCTAGTGTAGCAATCGCTATCAAATTTTTAAGGTAGGTCGACAGCTGCATCATTTGCTTGGTATCAGTGCACTTTGGTTCTATGCGGTGTATAGTTGCTTTATTTGTGTCTTTAATTATGGCTGAATATATGAATGTGCGCAAAATAAAAATATACAGTGTACGTAAAAGTTGCAGAAATGATGATTTCAGAAAGCTATATCGATTTGACCGCGAAAATGTTGAGTGGTTAGCAAATTATTTTTTGACTGATACTGGTGAAAGGCGAGGTGGAGCACTATCACCTATAAATAAGATGAAAGTCTTTCTGCGGCAATTGTCGGATCCGGGCTTTCAAAATTCTATAGCTGAAGAGCTTGGTGTTCACCAGACTACTGCCTGTAAAACAAACACTTTCGTTATGGCTGCAGTTTTGGAGAAGGCCCATATTTTCATTAAATTTCCTAGAAGTGCTGAAGCTGTTGTGGAAGCTAAACGGTTGTGGTCAGAGAGATATCGTTTTCCAAATGCAATCGGCGTGACAGACTGTACCCACGTTAGGATTCCAAAGTTTAAAGAATACGGTGATGAATATATTAACCGAAAAGGGTACCCCAGCATCAACGTGCAGGCAACTTGTAATGCACAAGAAATTTTTACAAGTATACATTGCCAATGGCCAGGCTCTGTGCACGATAGCAAAATTTTCAAAAACTCTCTAACATCTACAACATTCTTAAAACCAGCACAGAAGAATGTTTATTATTAGGAGATGATGGCTACTCCATATCGCCTTGGATTATGACTCCCTGGAGAAATCCTGCAACCCAAGAGCAGCAAAATTACAATAATGTTTTCTCCCGAGAACGTGTCATACTTGAACGATGTTTTGGGCAATTGAAAGCAAGGTTTCCTGTCCTTCAGTATAAAGTTAGGAGTAAATTAGAAAAAATTCAATCAACGATAATTGCCTGCGTTGTGCTTCATAATATCGCTAAACATTTAAATGATGCACCTTTTCCCTACCGGAATCAAGATGCTGATTTTGAAATTAACGCACCACATAACGACCTGCCAATAAATGTGATTCGTCAATTAGGACAACAAAAGAGAGAATTAATAACTCGAATGCTCTTCAATTAATCATGTGAGTATTTGATCAACTAGTCTAATTATAATTTCTGGTTCAAAAGCAAATCTTAATCAGGTAGAGAAATTAAACATTAGGAGAAATCAAAAAATTTAATTATGAAATACAATTTTACACATTAATGTATTTTGAACTTACTTATGCCTAAATATAACTCAAAACTAACCCAAACTAAACTTAATCAAAACAGGAATAATAGTTTCAAATTTCACTAACAGAATGAGAGAAAGGAGAGAAGAAGAAATTAAGTAAACAATCCTGTTAGGAAAGATTCTCCCTGACTATAAATTGTAAAATACCTTGTTATTTCCCACAACAACATTGCTTGCTTGAAGTATATCATCAGATTCTTGCTTTTTTTTAGGATTTCTTCCTGTTGCATACGACATAATTTCAACTGCTCTAATGATACTAATCGTTGTAGTTCAGCAGTTGATAATATTTTTGTTTCATCAGTTTCAGGCAATTTATTTGATATTTTAATTTTCTCTGTAGGAGTTGAACTACATGTTGCAGCTGCAGGGATATATAGGTCACTTGATGATATAGATGGCTTATCAAGTATCACTTCTTCATCAGCTCCTACAGATACAGCACCTAAAAATTTATAATTTTTCAGTCTTAATAAATTTATTATTAAAATAAGCTAATAGAATGTTTTTCGGACTGACAGCGTAAATCCTCGATAAGATTTGTAATACAAATTTTTTGACAGATAAAATACTTTCCGCGTATTACTTTCGCCATAGAACTAGACAAAAAACTAATCACGCACACAAAAACATTTTTTCGAAAATTTTATGTTTTTTGCGCTCTAGGAGTTTTTTGGATGATTGCAATACTTCGTCTATAGAACTACAGTCGAGAGGACGTAAAAAATGAAGCTACTATACCTGGAATTTTTTTGTGGACGGGATTCTTCTGTACCTCCAAAATATCCATCAATAATTTTTCCCAAGGTTTATAGACCAATGGTTTATTGCCTGTCCGATTAACGTCCAACTTCTTTTTCATTTCTGCCTTCATATTACTAATTTTCTTCGCTAACTGTTTTGTTGTAAGTAAGACGTTATAGATTTCTCTATATTGCTGTGCTAAGATTGTTAAAGCGGTCTCTTTTTCTTGCTTAACTTGCGGCGTTTGTGACTTATTAAAAATGATTTTATGTTCCTTCAATTTGTGGATGAATATCATTTGCTTGTCTTTAATTTCCTCATCACTACTTCTACTTTCCTCACTTCCACTCCAATCTGCCATATTTATAACACTAATCAATCACCTATTTTTTTACAAAAACGTCACACTTTTACATAAATGAATCCGCGTTGTTGTATTAAGGTTAACCGGCACCAAAATGAGTAACCTGAAACAGCGAATAAAACACGTCTGGACTTGTTTACAGTTAGCAATTGCTAGAGAGGTGGTAGAAAAAGCAGCTTTTGCTTCAAAATTTTATTCATATTAAGATCTAGCAATTACTTTTACTTTAAGCATTTGCTAGTTAAGCAATTGCTTTTGCTAAAAAGCAATTGCTGCAAGTAATTGCTTAGTTTTTATTCATCAGGCTCATTGAGTAACAAAAAACGTGCTCTGCTAGGTCTCTCGCTTTATTTTTGAATTACGATTTTCCGAAGGTCGGCGTATTTTTTGTGGGTGAATTTTTGTAAAGTTATAAATGTTGTGGTTAAATTTCAGTTTTTTCGCAAGATCTTTTTTTTAAGGTGCTCTTGATAAAACTGTAGAAATATATATTTTAGAGAGAATCGAGACGCAACTTTCTACAACAACATATTTATTCTATCTGTTGCCATTCTCGAAATATTTATACAATTTTAGAGACTATATTATTATATCTCGAATTATCTCGAAAACTATAAGTGGCAGGACGAAACACGAATCGCCAGCATTCCAGCGTACATACTTATACTGTTTGCCAAATGAAAGAACCTGGACGGAAAGAATGCGGGCAAAAAATGTCCTCGCATATTTAGATGCTGCCACATTTTTTTCTCAATAATCCTAATTTATTTTCTGTCATTTCTGTATAGTGAATTTACATATTTAAATTTCCTACTTAAATACTTAATGTTGTTATTTTCTTTAATACTACTGTCTTCTATTATTTACTATTTTATTTACACAGAGAAATACGGAATACGGAATAAGTATGCTATAATATTTATAATATTTATATTTTATTCGCCTTCAAGCTATTTAAAATACGCGTTAATAGGCAACAGTGCGACGTTTACTTGATTTTTAGCGGGGAGGCAGTTTCGTGATTGGTCGCAGGATATATTAAATACACTTTGACTCTAGACCAACACCTATTTTTTTTTACATATTTTAAAATTTCGGCAGCGACTTGCTTTAGCCATTGGCGTGGAAATTGCCGATGCCGAACTGTGTGGTTATTTATATTATTTGGTTTGTAGGGTCTGGTGATATATAAGTTTTGTCGATTTTGCAAATTCTCTTTTTTCACAAAAAGGGGGTGTCCTATATAGTAGTTTAAGCACAAAAAAATCGGAAGATCCGCTACATTTGAACCGAAAAAATGCCCTCAAAGTTCGAGTTTTGACACAAATTTTCAGCACCACCTCACAAAAGCACTAGAAATATAGACAAAACACATCTGAAAATCAATTGTCGTCGGGTGAAAATATTAACTAGGATACATTTGCGTCGAACGAGAGACCTCCGTTTTGTTCCGGTCCTAATTTAAAGCGACTCATAGCCATAGCCCCATTAAACAAAATTAAATTTTAATTGTAAATATCCATCCTCCTTTTTACTGTCAACTGTCACAATAGCCAAAAAAAAAAGATTTTTAAGAAGGCACACTGTTGCCAGACGTTTACTGTAGTGTCGTTAGCAAAATTCATTAGAAAAATGGTGCGCTATAAACGCAACTTATTCACTACCAGCTAGTCATCTTGCGGCGGCATCCTTTCATTTGGGAAAGTCAATAACCAAGTTTTGCAAATTTTAGAAGAGGGTCATGACTTAATATTGTTTTAAACGCCTGAGCTTCTAAATAATACTTTTGACAGTTCGTTTAATTTAAAATATGCTTTTTGTACTACCGTGCGTAAAGTACTCACTTTACGCACTCTCTAAGATTCGTAAAATAGGCTTTTTTAATATACAGTGCGTAAAATAAGTTATTTTACGCACTAGTGCGTAAAGTAAATCTGACATATTTTTTGACATTTAGGGTAATGCGTAAAATAATATATTTTACGCACTAGTGTGTAAAATAATTTACTTTACGCACTAGTGCGTAAAGTAATTTAATAATATTTTTATTTTTTCATATATTTTTCGGTGGTAGAAAAAATTTTCTATGCTACTCTGTGTAAAGTACCCTTTTTTTATTCCATTTCAATTTTAAATTTTTTTATCAATATTCCCATTCATAAAAAATGTTCACTTTACATACTTGTTGCATAAATAACTATTTTATCGTCTAAAATCCGTTTAAAAACGGTTTTAAAACGCACAATTGTATAAAAATCCGAAATTTCCGAACCTCTCAGGGCGATAGCCGAGGCTTCGGACGAATTTATCATGTATTTTGTATTTAAAATACAGTATTTTGAAGCGAAAATCCATTTTAAATTCAACTGTGGAACTGAACCACTCAGGGCGCAGTACCCGACACTCCAACGTTCCGATTTCGATAGAGTTGACTAGCTGGTAGTGAATAAGCTGTGCTGTAAGTGTCTCTACTCTTTTTGTTTTATTTAGGTGAATGATTTTTTTTATTGCAGTAGCACATCCTATATTGCTCGACGAGGGGTGTGTGAGCGAAGATGTTGATTGACACGGTTCTTAAATAGTTAGTTTGGGGAACAGATGTCGTGGGAGCATATTCGCATGTAACAGGCAAGATGTCCATTCGGCAATGCCGATCGTTTCTTCATATGTGACGTGTACGATAGCATTTAGTCAGATGTCGTGACTGTTATTACAACAAATAAGTCTTCAATTGAACCGCCAGTTAGAAGAAGGGGATAAACGCCAAAAATGTCAAAAATTACTTTTCATCAAAAATGTGTGTTTTGAAGCAAGGCCCATCTGTCAGCACCAAGAAGGAAATAATCACCATATAAACTACGGATATATTGGAACATAAAATGTGAGGCAGTTTTAAGAAGGAAATACATCCCGGATTTATTTCCTGCTTCAACTTTATGATACGTTTGTTTGGTCAGATGCTTATTAATTTGGCGGCAAGGTCAAGCGTGTTGGATCCCGATAGTGATTCAGAAGATATTCGTAAAATCGTTCAGTATATTCCCAAAGATAAAAAACAATTTTACGAGAATATCCTTACATGGCCAACTACTTCATCTGATACTCCCGAGGAAGAAAGGTAGTTGAGATAAGAGGTGTTTTTTGTTGTTTGCTATGACACTTTCAGAAAAAAATTATTTTTTTGTTGTAAATTTTGATTTTTTTTCTATCTAGAAGCGATAATTCGTTTAATAAATAGGTTTTTTACGGATTTGTGTGTTATTTTGTATTTTTGTTATAAAGTTTGAATTGTTTTTTTTTTTTATCTAGAAGCGATAACTTGTTTAATAAAAAAGTTTTTTTTTTACCTTGCGCTTATTTCGTATTTTTGTCATAAAAATCTTTAGTTTGAAGAAAGAAATAAATCCAAGTTTTTCTTTTCATGATATCTAGCTAAAGAAAACCAATAAATGGTTTCTTTCTATCCTAAACTGTCTAAACATATTGTACTGTATTGCAACTATCATTATAATACAGGGGAAATTTAAAGAAAATAAAATAAATAGTTTTTCGCGATTTCCCAGTAATCTATTTTTTGGAGTTATTTCCTTCTTTTAACTGGCGGTTCAATTATTTTAACGCTTCATGCATGGCCCTCCGCTCGCTTCGCTCGCTACGGGGGCTCAACAAACAGAAACTAACCAAGTGCTAACCAAAACTAACCGAAAATAAAATAAAATTTTGGGTTAGTTTTGGTTAGCACCTGGTTAGTTTCAATTTGTTGAGCCCCCGTATAGGGAGCGAAGCGAGCGGAGGGCCATGCATGAAGTGTTTAAATAATTGAAGACTTATTTGTTGATTCTATGTAACAGTCACGACATCCGACTAAATGCTATCGTGCACGTCACATATGAAGAAACGTTCGGCATAGTCCAATGGACATCTTGCTTGTTACATCCGAATATGGGTCCTGGGAGTGAGTTCCACGGTGATGCAGGGCGCCAGACAAAGGAGTTCTTGTAAAGTGATGTTCTAGGTGTTTTCAGTTGTACGACAAACCAGTGCGCTCTTGCCGTCTATCGTGACTGTCTGACAGGCGTTGTCAGAGGCGGGATAAGGCGGGCCAAATCCTGGAAACATCCGCCGTAAAAGTATCTGTAAAACAGGGATTTCTGGGTCACATGTTTGCGGTGTTTCAGACTATCCAGATTCCGGGTCAACCCCGGGTAACCGACGAGGCGCACAACTCTCTTCTGAACGGAATCCAGTAGCTTTAGGGTGTGCTCTGGCGTGGCACCCCAGATGTGTGAGCAATATTTTAAGCGCGGTCTTATTTGCGCTTTGTAAAGCAAGAGCAACTGTGGCAGTGTATACATTTTTTGTTGCGAAATAGCGTACCAAGCTTCTGGGAGGCTGATTTTGCGACGTTAGCAACGTGGTCATGTCAGGACATATTGCTGTTGACCGAGATCCCCAGTAGTCCGATTGAATGAAGATGAAGGGATGGTCGATCCTGCCATAATGATATCATTGCCCGCCGTATGGTAAACGTGGCTGTTTGGATGATTGTTCAATGTGCATTTGCATTCATTCATCGGAATAAAAGAGACACTCATTCGATTACACTATTCCTTTGTATGTATATATTCGTCAAATATTTCACTTCATACATGGCCCTCCGCTCGCTATTTGCATTTTCGACTGACAAATTTAATTTTTTTTTTATTTCCGGCATGCCTTGGGTTAGTTTGGGTTAGTTTTGTTTGGTTGCGCCCCCGAAGCGAGCGGAGGGTCATGCGTGAAGTGGAGTATTAAATATACTTAAATAGTAAACAACACTGTTATTCCCCATAAGACAATGTGCAACTTTTGGAAACACTGTGCCAGGCCCCCGGTGCCGGTTACTAAAATTTCATTATTTTCACGTTACAATTTCAATATTTTCACGTTACACCTGGGAAAGTCGTTGTGGAAGTTTGCCCTTCTAGGGCAATTTAGGCTTAAGACGCGGAAATTTTTTCGGCTCAAATGTGCCGAATCCTCCGATTTTTTTGGCTTAAGCTACTCTATAGGACACCCCTTTTCTAGCGAAGAAAAAGAATATTTGCAAAATTGACACAACCTATATATCATCAGACCCTTAATTTGATGATATCTTTGAAGATTTTTAACCTTTCTTATATTTTTCTTGCATTTGGTGATTATTATACGCCGTTAACTAATTTTTATATATTTCAGATAACTCTCTTAACTGAACTCTCTAAATTAAAATTTTTATTACAAAGCAATTCCGAACGTTCTATAAAGAGCGTTTTGGAACATACTTGCTTCAAGATTGCCTAACTTTTAATACAAAAATTGAATGCTAGAGAATTTATATGAATTAGCTACGATAAACCGTTTTTTTTTCAAATTAAGCGACGTCATCAATGACGTAAATACAAAACCTTCGGGAAATGAACTCTACTTATTACTACAACATATTTATGTATACATACAACAAATAATATCATAGAATACTATCCTTATTATAAAAATGAGATATTATTATATGACATATTTTGTACTATAAGACTGTAATATAAAAAAAAACTGTAATTAATTTTAACGTCTTAAACTAATCAATATTATCAATAATAATATGGTAAGAATATCCTCGTGCGCCTATGGGAAGGCAAGATTTTTTACGTGCTAGTCCTCTACCCCCTTCAGTCGTTGTTAAGGTTGACTCGCTTGGCGCTCTATAAAGCGTAACTTTTGAGCTTTGTCTGTGTTCACCTTATCTAGTATAGTTTCCGACTTATAGCCGATTAAATGAAAATGTTTGACAAAAAATGTCCAAAACATTTATGACCTCGATATAACCGTATTCTTACATTTACCTCAATTTTTTAGTAGGACTGCATTTGTATAATAGTTATTCATGCAACAAGTGTGTAAAGTTACCCTTTTTTATCAGTGGGAATATTGTCGACAATCCCATGAATAAAAAATGGGTACTTTACATAATATGAGTAGTATACAAAATTTTTTCTACTAGCGAAATATATGAAAAAATAAAAATATTATTAAATTACTTTACGCACTAGTGCTTAAAAAATATTTTACGTACTAGTGCGTGAAGTAATTTATTTTACGCATTGCATAAAAAAGGTATACCTATTTTACGAATCTTAGAGAGGGCGTAAAGTGAATATTTTACACACGGTAGTAGAAAAATAATTTTTTTGATTTTTTGAGGCATGTTACAGTATATGTATAATGTAGTTTTCATAATTTTTTATCAATAATTATGCAGGGATGAAAAAAAGAACATGGCGTAACTTCCGATTCCCTTTTTGTACAAATCTAATAAATATCAATATACCTAGTGCATACGGGATTACGTTAAAAAGCCGATAAAAAATAAAAAGTAATTATTTCATTCTTAAGGCATGAAGAAGGACATCAAATGCTTAAACGCCCGACACGAGGGTCAACAAGTGGCTATGTGCGGCAGATCCCATTTATTGGATCTCAATGGTTCATTCACTAGTGGAAGCAGGTTTGAGCGAGCGGTTACGCGCGTAAGCATGCGTGCGTGGCAGATCCTACCCGAATGGGATTTACGCTTGTAGTCGCGTGATTTGGCAGTCTAGTCTAGTCTAGTCTTGGTCTGCGAACATCTAGTCAGCTAGCTTTTTGGTAGTAATATATAGTTTGTTGTGAGCATTTCAAACCAACGGACAAAGAGATAGATAAGCTTATCACTGCAATATATTCACATTTCCCTCTGTAGGATATGAAAGATAAAGGTACCATTCGCGAGATATAAAAAGAAAACTGTGGACAAAAGTTGCAGTTGAAATAGGATGTGATGGTAAATAATTCAACAATTTTGTTACTAACTAAAATACTGAAAAACGGAACAATTTGCCGCTAGTGCCGCCTGTAGTGGACGACTCATTTCTTCGCACGAGATCGCTTTTCTCACAGTCGCTTCTTGTCGCCCGAGCTCGTAGCCGCTTGTTTTCGCTTCCAGTGGACGATCAGCCTTAAAAGTGTAATTTTACATTTTCGTTAAAAGTACTTTTTGGGAATTAGGCATTTTCAGAATATCCTGACCGTGCTGCAAGTCACCTATGAACTAGGTACTGATTTGAACCAGATTTTTAAAGATATTAACGCCTTACAAAATTGTGGCCCGTCTTCAAAGTTTAGTTCTATTCTCCATAGACTTTTACTTTTTACTTATTGAAAATGTCTTTCCTCTTTCTAATTCGAGTCAGTTTGTTTAATTATAGTATATCTGGCTTTTTTCTCCATGTACCCATTCCAATTATATTAATTATAAACTGCAAAGTAAACCCAAGTAAACAAAATAATAAAATAATACGACATAAATCCACTGCTTGTTTTTCTACTTGCGTATCGCTTTCCGACGCGACGTCAGCCATAGGGTCAAATTTATTTTTTATACCTTCCCTGTTCTCCAAGTATATACATAATAATACAAAATCAAATTTAAATCTTGTCGAATCGGGTTCTTTTAGCGGGAGATTTATATGCGTCGCGGAGAAGGCCACACGATTTTGTACTTTTTTTCGTTTACTCTCCTATGAAAATTTGTTTATTTTTTCGCGCGAGGGATAAAGTAAGCAGACATCACGGGTCGTGTATCGCAATTTTGGGCGCCTCGGAGCCCGCTGAAATTGGGATAGTTTAAAGATAGCATCAACAATCTCAGGGATGTCTGGCCGCCCGTTTGTCATTTCTGAAAACTTAAAGTAAGTTTTCTTTCGAATTTTTTTGCCACTAGAATTTCGGGGACACCGAAAGGATACATATATTTTCTAAGCTGCATAATAGGAACCAGGGTTCGTAGGATATACATCAATTATTTATTATTGGTATTTATAATACTTAAGCAAAAAAGTGATTGGAATGAACAAATAGAGAAAAATATCAGGAATTATTGCTGAACCCAACTGACTCGAACAGGAAACGACAACGATAATTCGATCGAATGCAAAAGATAAATCTACAGAGAATGAAATTAAAACTTAATTAAATCATAGCAGCTTTACAAAGCTCAGTTTTTTTTTAAATCTGGTAAAATAAGCATTCTAATTCTAAAAAAATTAC
Organism: Pissodes strobi; assembly: GCA_016904865.1. Lineage (NCBI taxonomy): Eukaryota > Metazoa > Arthropoda > Insecta > Coleoptera > Curculionidae > Pissodes > Pissodes strobi. The sequence continues at coordinate 115,969 of MU184227.1, forward strand.
ATTTCTGATGATTTTGAGCTCGAAAATATAAGATGTTAAAAAATATTTGATGAAAATGTATTAGTTCTTATCTAATTCGATCATCTTGATATCGAGAAAAACTTTTTCATAATACCTCTCTGAAAACTATCATTTTCGAAGTCTCTGTAGAGCAAAGTCTTTCCGGTGTGCCCACACGGGAACAGTTCCCTAATTTCAAGTCCTAAAATTGCAGTTATTTAGTTACAAAATGAGCATAAAGTATAATAAACTTAGCCAGCGATCCTGTATATAAAATTAATTTAATACATTTTAGCGTCAATAGTCTAGTTTTTAACTAAAAATATTTTATTTATTCTGACTTTATTTGTCACAAATACATCAAAATTAGCTGCTTATTCAATCACAATAATGAATACAAACACATTTCCATAGCAACGCTTGTTAAATATTAGATACCTGTGTCTTGCTTGTCCTCCAAATTTGACGTTTGCTTACCTTTTAATTCAAAATGTTTTATGACATGATTTTCGATACATAAAATAATAATGATTTTATGTTTGTGTTTTGATTTCAGAGAGGTATTATGAAAAATATCGTTCATTACACGCCCAGAAACAGCTTTTCCCGCGCTTGCAAACTGTCGTGCGCCCACCGGAAAATCCTAGTTTGTGGACTGGTAATGAAATACTCTTTCATAATACCTCTCTGAAAACCATCATTTTCGACGTCTCTGTAGAGCAAATTTAATGAATTTACAGTTATTTAGTTACAAAATAAGCATAAAGTATAATATTGGGTTAAAATTATACCGCGATGCAGTCTACAAAAAATTAATGTAGTACATTTTAGCGTCAATAGTCTAATTTTCAAGTAAATTTTTTTTCTTTCTGACTGGACTTGTCATAGATACATCAAAACTAGCTGCCTAATACATACAAACACATTTCCATAGCAACGCCTGGATAAATATTAGATAGCTGTGGCTTGCTTGTCTTGCAATTTGACGTTTGCTTACATTTTAATTCAAAATGCATTATGACATGATTTTGGATACATAAAATACAAATAATTTTATGTTCATGTTTTGATTTCAGAGAGGTATTATGAAAAATATCGTTCATACACGTCCAGAAACAGCTTTTGTTCTGCGCACCGGAAAAGCCTAGTTTCCGGACTGGTAATGAAATATACTATAGCAGAACTAATATTAAATTTTTCCGAAAAAAAATACCACAAAAAAATTTCGTGCGTTCACTGTCGGTAAATGGTGATTGCAAAATTTCTTCAAACTTTCGTTTAAATTTGCGGCAACAGAATTATTTTCCAAAATTGTTATGGCTATGTGAACAATTGTAAAAGGTGCAGGAATTTTAAGAGAAGAAGAGGTTTCAAATTTTGTATAGATGCTCAAATTCGAGGTCAATGTTTTTCTCACAATTGCTATATCGAAAAATCGGCAATAGAAAATTAACCAAAATACCTAGGAAAGTGCTAGTCAGCCGACCGAGAAATAAGAATTGTATAAGCTACAAACATTTCAAGATTCTAGAAAAGTCAAAATTTTTATAGGCGTTAAAACTCGCAGCGATTTTTTTTCACATTGCTATATCAAAAAATCGGCAATAAAAATGATTCAAATTACCTAGTAAAGCCTAGTCCGAGAGAAAAAAAACGATTGTCAACGCTTTACGAATTTTGACCCGTTAGAAAAGGTTTTAAAAAATATAGGCTCTCAAATTATCGATAAAAAAATATTGAAGTGAAACTTCAAGTAAAGTCAGATAAAATGCATAGCAAAGTGAAACGCTTATCAAGGTGAAACGACCCTTTAATTAAGCATTTTCCCGTATAGCTAGAGATTTTCAGGACATGTAGCCGGGGTAAAAAGAGAAACCTGGACGAAAACTGGATGTCGGGGATGGCAAAAATTGTATGAAAAAATGCTTTATAAAAGAAACAAACATTTTTGAAAATATGGGAAAAAATTGTAAAAAACGTCAAAAAATGGTCGGGAAGTTAATAAAAGTATTATGAAACGAAATAAGAAAAAATTATATAAAAAAAATAAAAAATTGTTCGGAAAGTTAATAAGAGTATTATAAAACGAAATAAATTAAAACAATTAATATTGCAGTTTTTGGCGAAAAAAGTTGAACAAAAAGGAAAAAAAAATAAAAAAAGTGTTGAAACCGGGGGCAAAAGTTAAGAAAAAATTAGCTCACTTGTGCGCTTATAAAGGTGAGGCACATAATTTTTTATATTCATAGATTTGAGCGCCTATAGCTCAAATTCGCGGTAAATCTTTTTCTCACAATTGCTATAGCGAAAAATCGGCAATAGGAAATTACCAACATACCTAGCAAAGTGCTATTCTCACTAATCAGTCGACCGAGAAAAAAGAATTATTGTACAAGCTACAAACATTTCAAGGTTCTAGAACAGGTTTACATTTTTTAAGGTGCTAAAATTCGCGGTATTTTTTTTCACATAGCTATATTAAAAACTTGGCAATAAAAAATATTCAAATTACCTAGCAAAGCCCGGTCCGACAAAAAAATAACGATTGTAAAAGCAATAAAAATTTTGACGCGCTAGAAAAGGTAAAAAAATAGACTCTCTCAAATTATGGATAAAAAAATTAAGTATTATAAAATTTTGTATAGGCGCTCAAATTCGCGGCAAATATTTTTCTCACAATTGCTATTATAGCGAAAAATCGGCATCAGCAATAGAAAGTTTATCAAAATACCTAGCAAGGTGCTATTCTCACTAATCAGTCGACCGAGAAAGAAGAATTGATTAAGCTACACACATTTCAAGGTTTTAGAACAGATGTAAGTTTTTAGGTGTTAAAATTCGCGGTATTTTTTTTCACATATCTATATCAAAAAATGGGTGGTAAACAAATATTCAAATTACCTAGCAAAGCTCGGTCCGACAGAAAAAGAACGATTGCAAAAGCTATAAAATTTTTGACACGCTATCGCTAGAAAGGTTTAAAAAATTTTTATAGGCTCTCAAATTATCTTTAAAAAAATTATTGCTATAACGGCAAATAGCGACTAAAACATTAAGCAGGATGCCTAGCAAAGTGCGATTTTCACTAGTCAATAACAAAAGAGCAACTTTAAAAGTGCTATAAAGCTCAGGTCGCCAATAAGATTCCAACTTTTTTAAGGGCGCCCCAATTAGAAGAATTTTTTTTCAAAGATGTCTGTATTTCAAAATTGGTAATTAAAAAAATAGAAAAGTGCGGTCTTGACCAATTAATAGAGATGACGTTTATAAGCTATAAGATAACAATTATCCCGCCATAAGGTCCCAAAATTTTATATTCGCATAATTTTGCGGTAAAAATACAACATATTTCCTTTTTAAATTCATAATCTAAAGTTTAATAATTTTTTAAAATCCTGGTAATTTTTTGAATAAGTATTTTTAAAATACAATTAATTTGTCCCCAAAAATAATAGTATAATAATTTTCGAACATGGAAAAAAATCAGCAAAAAATATATCGATTCACACAGCTTGGGAAAATAAATAGTTATTTCTGCAACTATTGCGTAAAGTGACGCTTTTTTATGAATGCGACAAACCAATGAAAAGAAAAAGGGTACTTTACACATGAGTAGCATACAAAAATATTTTTACTACCGAAAAACAGTAAGTACAACAGATTTATCAGGCAGGAACTTCGTCAATTTAGTAATTATCAATAGATACCTTCCGTTAATTTTCGTCAGCATCTAATTTTCACGAAAATCGATGTTTCCTGTAAATAATGTTGCAATATCTTTCAAGACATCTAGCAAATTACTCTTATTCACCCCTCTTTTTGTCTTTTTGCATTAAAAACTTTTGCCATTCTTTTCCAATGATTTATACAGGCCATAATTATTATTGGTTTTAATTAGGCACCTAAGCACCGATCGGATTTTCTCTTTAAAGTTCGAAGTTCATAAAATCATTACCAGCCAGTGGAGTACCATTAAAACCTTTACGGCGAGTCATAAAATGTAATTTTGCTTTATAAAGTCCACTGCCGACTTTAGATTTTTATATAATCGGTGCATGAATGAGTGACCGAATAGGTTTATTTGCATATTTATAAATCATTTGCATGATAATGATAACTTGAATTTGATCGACTTTTTCAAATATATAATGAAATGGCTTATTATTAACGTAGCTTAACTTTCCTCTATACATAACATGTAATATAGAATGGATCATAGATAAATAGGTAAAAGCTAATAATTGACAATAACTACCAAATAATAGATAAAAGAGGAACCGTTACTGTTCAAGATATCATGCTTTAAGTTTAATGGGCATGCTAAATGCAGGAAATTACGATTGCCATAAGAATCGTAAATTGATTCTCCAAGCTAAAATTCAACTTTAAATTAGAACTTAAATTTAGATTCAAATTCGAGCTTAAACTCACAAAGATCCCAGACTCAGACATAGGAAGATACTAGATAGATAGATAGATGTTAGATAATACTAATACTAGATGATATATTGCATAATAATATGTACCTACATTCTTCAACAACTTAAAGTCTCAAAGTTAAGTTTTACAAATAAAGTTACCTACTACATAACGTATACATGGCATCGGAAATATTGTGTATTCTGCATGAATGCAGGCGAATCAAAAATAATATTTAACGCGCTATCCTTTTTGCAGGAACAGAATGCAATTTCGCCCAACCGAGTTGGTCCTAAGCTTGCTCAACTTCAAATATTTCGAATTCAAAATGAAATCTGGTGCACTCTTTATTTTAGGCATAATCCAAAAAAAAAGTTTAGAGGGGTACAATTAGGACATCGGATGAAAATTGCAACAGTAAATAAAAACCAATTTTTGTGTCATATTTTGATCCGAATTTATTATGTTAGGTGGGTTTCAAATAGACGGTGTAGTATTTTTTTTGCTTTAAAAACATTGCGGGAGGTTTTTAAAAAGACCCAACTCGACAAAACGACTTGATATTCATCAAATATTGATATTAATACGAGCTAAATACTTTTTGAACTAAACAACAGGTCCATTTTTGCCATCCTTTGGCTACGCCTCGCGTTTCTAGGACCGACGCGTCTAATGGAACAGAAAATTGTCTGCTCCGTGTTCCTGCTCGAGAAATAGTATGCATTTTTTCTTGGGCGCATTCCGATTCTTTTTGCACATTTCCCATTTCCCGGGACATTTGTTTGCCCCGCCGGACAACGACAAATCGCAGTTATCTACTTCTGGTCATGATAGGAATACGTTTATTTCAGGTTGACGAAGCACATTGGTTTGCCTTCCGGTATTTCGGGCTTTATATACCTTGGACTCTCCAGAATAATAATCTATCGACAAGTCGATTGCGGCGTCTTTTACTTCCATAATATTATTATTTCCTTTATGTTATTGAATATACCGATTATGCCAAAATTTTGTTCAATATGTTAATGAAGTTTAAAAAATGTTTTGGGCAAAAGTTGACATCCTCTAGAATGGCTTTTGGAATTAGCATGCTCGAATTACCCTTTATTGATTAGGGTAAAAAAACAAATACTTTAATATTTTAAAACATCCTCTAAAATTAAATGAATATTGGAAAAGTTACAGTAGATAATGATGCTTTTTCTCAAAAAGCATCATATTTTTTTAAACATTGCGGAATTTAAAAAACTGATAATTTTATTTTTTTTTGTAAATGGTCTGTAAATTATCGTAACATACTGAGTTAATATTTAAATTCAATAATTGAAAAAAACCCTTATTTACAATAAAACTTGTAATGAAACGTCGAGCACCGCAACTCGATACTATTCTCCACTGTCGAGATACTTTATCCCAATGCAGTTTACTTCCTCAATTAAAAATACATTTTTGAAAATTTAATTTGTTATTGCTAGCGGTAGAGCAGGCAGCACTGCACCATTCAAACATATTTTCTTAAGTTCCAGGTTACTGCATCAGTTATTTCACACACTAAAATTTCAATAATATATAATATGTTAAGTACATTAATAACTTAATAATTGGGCCGCGCAAAAAGTTCTAAAAAAATCTATAAAAATCCTCCGTTCTTGTCTCACTATAAACGCCTATGGAAATCTTCAATTTCATTTTGTCTAAGCCTAAGGTATTTATTTCAATTTCCAATGTTGATAGTGCGGGCAATGCCGCACCATTAAAACATATTTTTATGTGCCAGATTACGGTATCAATTATCCCATAACCTACAATTTAAAAAATATATAATTGGTTAAAGTAGTACCTTATCAGAAACTTGTAAAATCCTTTATATTACACTTTTTCTAAGAAAATCTCTACAAATCCTTCCATACTTTTGTTTCTATAGGCAGACACACCTGGAAATTTTATCACGTCAAAAGTCCGTATTGCTGAAAGCGACCGAATAAACAGATTTCAAAATGATCCCATAGAAAGTTTTCGGACTCAAAAACTAAGACACCCTGTATAAAATGTTCGATTTAAAGTTCCAATGTTGCCGAAAACTATAGCCGGCTTATGTATCTGATAAACTCCCATATATTATAATCTGCAAAATCAAATCGTATAGATTGTAATAATTTGTCGCTCATCGCACTGTGATTGAGCGTGTTTACCTATTCCATAAACATGCATCACATTTGCGATTTTCTTTTAATTAATATATGAATAAACGGCTGCCTACGTTGCGCTATTATTTTGAAATGAAGATGACGAACAAACAGGGGAAAACAATTAGAAGTGCGGCACGTGAGGTAATTGCTCACGTTAGAGAAGCAGAAAATAAATATTAGTAGAGAAGCAGAAAATAAATCTTTAAATATTTTCATTCAACATTGGACGGAATGGGCTACATTTTACACCGGTGTTTCTGAAGGTAGTGTTAAAAAAAAATCGAAAACAACATAGTGACGGCTTAAATCCTTGCTCACCTTCTGTATCGCCTAGCAAGAAAAGACCTCTAATATTATGTAACGATAAAATAGATGATAGCGATTTAGAAGTAATTTGACGAACAGAGGAGTTTAACTTAAATTTAGAGACCTGCAAAATACCACATTAAGGGGATTTATTAGGCGCAAGTGTCAAAATAAACGAAAATTGCTAGTTTCATGTGATCTTGAATGAATGTTATAATTTTTTAAATGGACATGAATTAAATTACGCTCATAATAATACAGAATGTTGCCAAATGAACTTGGGAAAAACTAATCTAAACTGATAAGGTAATATATTATCATGAATAATTAACTAAGAAAGCACTTTTGTGATTTCAGCTAGCAGTTATTATATTGCATTAAAAATTTGACTCATACTTCGATTAAATCTGAAACAAGGAGATTTTTAAAAACGGCATTAAAAAATATCGCATTAGAAATACACATTTTCGTAAATTCCCTGCCTAAACTTTTGCATTTATAAACGCACTTCTATATAAAAACATCACAAAAGTAGTAGTTTTTGACATAAAAGGATCCATAATATCTAAGACACATTGTATATCCTACATAAGGGTCCTTTAATTTTAGAAAAGCAAACTTTCCATTACTGTATAGCAAAATTTTAAACACAGATTGGTCGCACGTCTATGAGTGCTCCGATGTAAATGTGGCTTGTGAGACTTTTTACAACATTCTCAGTGGTATTTTTGAGACTTCCGTTCCCTACAAGATGAGTAGGAAAAGAAGGTATCCCTCTTGGTATAGCAAGAATATCATTAGTCTAATTAAAAAAAAAGAAAAGGCCTATAAAAAGTATCGCATACACAAGACTAACTATTTTCACGACATTTTCAGGGAAATTAGGAGAAACTTAAAAACTGAAATAGATGGTGCGTACAGAGAGTACATACATAAAATTGAGGACAATATATGTAGGGACAGTTCTGAATTTTGGTCTTTTATGCAGGCAAAGCGGGGATTTTCGAGAATACCGGGAATATTAAGGGATGGTGAGCTGGAGCATTCGACGCCTCAAGCTATAGTCAACGCCTTTTCTGGGTTTTTTGAGAGTGTTTTCATTGAGTCTAACCCCTTATTTGAGCATAAATCAAATATTACCTCAAATGAAACCGTAAACGTTCATAAAGTGAGCGAAAGCGATATAATTTTTGCTTCTAAAAAGCTCAAAAATAAACTGACAGCCGGTATCGATCAGATTCCTAGTTTTGTGGTGAAGGACTGTATTGGGGCCTTTGCTGCCCCTCTGTGTTTCTTGTTTAATCTGTCAGTTAACTCTGGCATTTTTCCGACCTGTTGGAAGTTGGCACGCGTCACACCGATATTCAAAAAAGGGGATAGATCTGACTTACAAAACTATAGGCCAATATCTATTTTGTGTAACTTTTCTAAACTATTCGAAATATGCCTCTATAGTCAAATTTACCCTCAACTTAAATCCTTTATTTCTATCGACCAACATGGTTTTATGGAAAAGAGGTCATGCGTTACCAATCTGGGTTGCTTAGCTCAATTTATATGTTCAATTTTGGATAATCAGGGCCAAGTCGATGTAATTTATACGGATTTTCAGAAAGCGTTCGATCAGATTGATTTGTACATACTTATGCTAAAATTAGAAAAATTGGGGTTGGCTAGAAAATTGCTTAGTTTACTTGAGTCCTATCTATTAGAGAGGCGACAGTTCGTCGAAATCGAGGGCTTTAAATCTTGTGAGTATGTGGTTGGGTCAGGGGTTCCCCAAGGTTCAAACCTGGGCCCTTTGCTCTTTTTATTATTCATAAATGACTTGGCAGACTGCCTGTCGTGTCACAAGCTTTTTTTTGCTGATGACCTAAAAATGTATTGTCACATTTCGTCCATCTCTGACTGTGAATGCCTTCAGAATGGATTGGATCTCCTGGCTACATGGTGCGATAACAATAAACTTAGTCTTAATGTATCCAAATGCTTTGTAGTTTCATACTCGAGAAAAAAATCTATTTTAAAATATAATTATGCAATAAAATCTCAAGAGCTAATTAGATGCAGCACTATAAAGGATCTTGGTGTAACCTTTGACGAACTATTTAATTTTAATACTCATTTGCTAAATACAATGTTGTCTGCATCGAGATCATTGGGCTTTATCTTAAGAAACTGTAGAGCATTTGAAAGCCAAAGGGCATTGCGGGTGTTGTTTTCTTCATTTGTTAGATCCAAATTAGAATATGCAGTAATTGTCTGGCACCCAATATATCTAGCTTATATCAATGGCTTGGAATCTATCCAAAGAAAATTTGTCAAATATTTGGCTTTTAAGCAGGATGGCGTATATCCAGCAAGAGGAACTTCACAAAAGTTGCTTCTGGATCGTTTCAATATGGTGTGTTTGAACGATCGCAGGGAAATAATAGCCATACAGTTTTTACATAAATTATTGCATAATAAAGTTGACTGCATTGGTTTGCTTAATCAGCTAGCGATATGTGTTCCTAGGGTTAGTTCAAGAAATTCCTGCATATTTTACTGTGATCGGCCCAACAACAATATGCTGACTAGATCTCCTTTGTATTTTATGTGCAAAACGCTAAATAATAGTGGTCGTGACATCGACATATTTTCAGATTCTATGGAGACTGTTAGAACTAAACTTTTGTCGATTCGTGATGACTGATTTTTTGAACCGATGGGTTGTTTATTTGAAACATGTTTGTCTATATTTCTGGCAGGTACAAATTTAGATATAATTCGTATTATTTTTACAATTTTTAATAATTTTTTATAATTTTTACTGTTTTTATAATTATATTTCCTGTAAGTGGGTGACTGTTGGAAATAAAGAGCTATTTATTTATTTATTTATTTATTTATAAGAAATTAATTTTTTAGAGATCTTTTTGTTATATACTTAGCATGGTTAGAAAATGTTAGATTTTCATCTAGCATTACCCCTAAGTATGAACTTAAATTCTTTAACCTATTCAATTTTTTCATTATCTATAACTACATCAGCATGGTTAAAATTATCACTTAAATTATATTTTGATTTTAGAATCATTAATTTTATCTTCTTTATATTTACCCTTAGACTATTATCTTACAGCCATTTATACAACCTCTTCAAGTCTTTATTTAGTGTCATAACAACATTAACAACATTATCAACATCTTCACCCTCATAGAATAGAATAGTGTCATCCGCAAATATTGCATCTCGCACTTATTCACCACCTTCACAAAGAAATAAATCAGGACCCATTACTGTTCCTTGTGGAACTCCCTTTTTATTTTCCATCACTGGAGATACTGCATCATTATACATATTTTATTAATTGCGACCTTGACTATAGATATTTTGAATCACAAAATCAATCCATGTAGCAATTTATTGAAACATTGACAAGTATATTGAATTAGATGACAATTTTATACAGACTTGTAAAAAAGTAAGTTAAATTTTTATATAAATAAAATCAATGCACAAAATTCGATTTATTAATATGAGATCCTTTATTTCTTATTTGCAAAAAGTTAAGATATAAATTATAATATTTTCTGAATTGGAACAAGGCATTAACTGTAACACGTCCAAATGAAAATTTTTCAATGTCATTTAAAATCATTTTTTTGTTAGTATTATTTAAGGTTAGTCTCAGTTTATGCATCTGTATAATCGACTGGGAAATAACCGTCATATAATAATGGTTGACATCAGCTTTATGCTTAGAATCGATCCCGTATAAAAATTAGGTTAATACTCAGCATCTAATAAAATAAAATCGATAATACAACACTCGATTTTCTTCGCAAAAATGAGATAAATTTGTTAAAATTTGGCGTGTACAAGGAGGCGGTGGATTTTTATGCCTCGATATACTTGGGGGAGTAAATTTTACTACAATTTTACGACTTTGAAACTTGTTATGTACGAATTGCTTCCTTTTCGAAACTGATTTTATTCATAAGGCGGAAATTGACGCAAGGCGACGATAATTTCGGAGTTTTATCATGTTTACCTTTTTAAGATTGGCAGCTTCATAAATATCAATATAAAATATTACACACATTTTCGTTGTAAATTGTATTTTAATATTTTCTAAAATTCGTTAAGTCATATCGAATTTATGGATAAACGTTGTATTGGCCATCACAAACTCCGCACCTTACTCCACTTGATTAGCTTTTCTGAGATTATTTAAAGGAGAATATGTTCATATTAAAAAGAAAACCAAATATGCTTAACGTAATTTCTCACGTAAAGGGAAATTGAAGATGAAAATACAGACCTTACCATTGTGAAGATGGTAATAGTGGCTTAACGACATGGCTTTTTCGTCAGATGGACCATTTTCCTTCAATTGGGCAATTCTGTGTAAATCTTAAAAGAAAACTGCATATACGACTGTCATTTAAAATAAAGTAAACATAATAGGGCACTAGAGATACACACAATCAATACATTGCAAATTTCTCAGAAAGTAGCAATGTATATATTTTTAATTGGGAATTATGTTACAGAATATCATGTCATTTAACAGGAAACAACTTCTCGGGATGCTGATTAAAAATGTTTGTGAACTTGAATATGCATCAACATCATAATATCATAAATGCATATTTTTAAAATAAGTATTAATAAAAATGTGTTGAACATTTAGTTGATCATACTGTATGGGTATTTCGTATATACCATTAAATATGTAAATTCATCGTTAATCATTGCGTGTTATTCCAAATTAGATAATATACTGAAAATATCAGCGGAAATGCTAACAACTAACCTGCCACTTGAGATACTTAAACCGGATTTCTGGCACTCTCTTATCCACATAGCTAAAATAAGAGGTTTTAATTTACGACGTATTTTTTTTGCCATTTACAAATTTTCAGAATAAATATAAATTCATGATTAGATTTTGATCATAAAAGGACATGATTTATATACTAGGGGTAACAATTCAAGATCGACTTTACTCATTTATGAAGGGTCCATTATTTGGTTCGATAGAAAAGTCGACTGTCGAAAAAGCGACATTTTTTGGGATACGAGTGAAAATTAAAAAGGGGATAGTTTAGGTGCTAGTAATGTCTATTCAAGATGGTTTTCTGCTCATAGATAGATTGTTTGGTTCGAACGAACAGTCGAATTTTTGCACTCAAAAAACGAGTCAGAATCACGAAAAGTTGTAATGTGTACAGAGTGCCATGAGGACCACTCCAGCAGCTGCATTAGAGGTTCTGCTTAACGTACTACCACTTCACATATTTATTCAGGACGAAGCTAGGTTAGTCGTCTGCCGACTGCTAACCCATCAACAGAATAATCCGGAAGTTTAAAAATGTAGAATTTCCCTTAAGGATATAAAGTAGCTACACGTAAATAATTCTGCTTCAAAAACGAAATGTGTCAACACATAGATTTAGGGATAGAGTTTACAAGATAGTGAGGCCTATTCAAGATCAATTTTTCCTGATATCGATGTTCTCAATTTAAAAAACGGAGTTTATGCTGCGATAGAAGAATCGGTTATTTCTTTGACGATTTTCTGGCAAATGAAGTATGCGATTTACATCGATATTTTTTTAAAATATGTATGGTCTTATTAGAGACAGTGTTTTATCCCCAGTTAATAGTCAAGTGCGGACTATCAATATTTGCACGATTGATTTAATATATGTTGATATCTGCATGAAATGATACATGTTAATTAACTATGAAAACATGCAACATATAGAGGGCAAATAAAGTCAGTTATTTTACCTTTAATCCTACATATATTATGCTAGTCAGTTGAGCTAAATATAATACTGCTCATTCGTTGACCCTAGCCTTTTATCGGGCTGTTCCAGGGAAAATTGAAAGTTCTGTAGTTGTTTACGTAATTTGATTTTCTCGGGCTCTTTGATAGTATCGATTGGGGTTTGTGAATATTTTCACAGGCTCAATCAATAAATCGTACTGTATTCTGGCCATCGCTATCCAGAAGACCTTTAAAGTTACAGGCATTTATACTGAAACTCGTTAGTTAAGGTTTATTTATGTTCAACTGCGGACACATATACCATGGTAGAAGTGCACAAGGTTTAGTAGGAATAGGTATTAATTATACTGATGACGCTTAATTACTAGTATTGTGGTATGACAGGTAACTTATGCATATTACCTTAATTATTAAACTGTTGAAATTGATTTTGATATAGCTTAACTTTTACCTGACATTTGTTCAATCATTCTTTTATCTAGTTTTCTTGCATTATAATTCAATTTAATTAAAATTACATTTCGTATCTATACAAAACTGATTTTTTTTTCATGTACGGTTATGGTTCGGTAGGTAGCTAGTTTACTTTTCTTTTCCATTTAATTCAATGACCGCGAGCTATTGATACCTTGCCCTATATGATAAATTTCTATAATTGTGAGCAAATATTATTATTTGTTTTCTATAAGCACTTTCACATTTTTCTTTATTTTATTCAAAGAAGAAACATGACAACACTTGAACGTCAAACCTAACGAGCATTCAATAAGCTTAAACCGGCACGAACGTTACCGCCTTTAATTTGCTCTGAGATACCTCAACCCATCGGGACTCTCAATCGCTGGGTTAGCCTCAGCATTTTGAGGGGAGATGAAGCTCCCCCGAGGATCCTCACGATCAGGGTGTGGCGGGGCCATATTCTAATCATTGCGAATGACGAGGACTCCAGGGGGTGGATCCGTAAGGAGCTGGTTAACGTCAGGCCCTGGGGAGTTGCCAACCTGGTTGAGGTGGACCCGCAAGGGTTGAGGCTTAGGAGGGCGGCGGTCTGGATTCCTGGGCTGGGGGCGGACGTCTCTGATGAAGCGATAGTCCGCTGCCTTGGGGCCCAGAATGGTTTGGACTGCCGACTCTGGAAAGTCTGGAAGAGGACGTCAGAGGAGAAGGGCTCCAGAATTGTGATGGGGGTGGACGATAGGTCCGCTGACACCATTGCGTCCAGGGGCTCTCTCCTGTTCTGCCTGGCGGTGCAGGTAAAGGTAACTTTGGCTGCACCGGGGTCGAGACCTGAGGAGGGGCCAGCGGCTCCAGACGGGAGCTCTCCGGAGGAGGACCCGAGGGTGTGCTCGCCATGGACGTGGATATGGGGGCCTCTGAGGAGGCTGCCGGTCCTGCCATGGTGGGATCACCACTGGCCGCTCCTCAGTCAGAGGTTAGCGTAGAGGCGGGGCCCCCTCCGGGAGGTGCCACAGAGGATGAGCTCCGTCAGTCCTGGAGACTGAGGGGCAACCTTCAGTATGAATGAAGGGTGGGCGGGCGTTGACCATGTCCATTTTACACATAAATCTACAGCATAGTAGGGCTGCTACGGCCCACTTATGCAGGAAGATAGTAGAGGAGGGTACATCAATTGCACTTATCCAGAAACCTTGGATTGTTAAATTCGGGGTAAAGGGGCTGTCCATGGCGGGATCAGTGTTGTATACACCGGATCCGACTATGGGGTATTCCAGAGCAGGTATATTGACAGTGGGAGTCGAGGCCTTTATCCAAAGGGATAAGGCTACCAGGGACCTGGTCCCTATCCCTAGTCAAGATTCCTACAAGCGTAGGTGTACAGAGGGTGGTACTAGCGTTAGCGTACTTCCCAGCCGATCAACCCTTCCGCCGGAGGGAATCAGGAATCTGGTTACCTACTGCGAGGAGGTAAATATCCCACTCCTGATGGGATGTGATAGCAACGCGCATCACATAGTGTGAGGCAGTGCTGGATCCAATCGGAGGGGGGAATAGTTGTTGAAATTCATTGCATCTGTAAGGCTGCCGGTGGCCAACAGAGGGAGTGAGTCCACTTTCTTCGCTACGGGACGAAGCTCGGTCATAGACTTGACTCTGTGCACCAGGGATTTGTTCCCGGATATTACGAAATGGGGTGTGTCTGTGGAAGACTCGATGTCGGATCACAGATACATCAATATAGAACTGGGCCCTTCCTCAGCGAGAGCTGAGGGGGTTAGGAACCCCAAAGCAACCAATTGGGACCTCTATAGGGAGGAGCTAAGTTGGCGTCTAAGGGACATGCCGAGGAAGTACCGGGCCGCCGCCGATGAGCTAGATGACGCCGCATGGTGGATAGGATCATCGATGGCCGGGGCTTTCGCAAGCAGCTGCCCCGTGGCAAAGCGTCACTGTAAAGGAAAAAAACCTTGGTGGAATTTCACCCTGGAGAACCTTAGGACATAGCTGAGGAGGCTCTTTAATAGGGCTAGACACAGCGGGGTGGATACTGACTGGGACCTATATAAAGAGGCCCGGGGACAGTACAAAAGAGAGCTGAGAGGATCGCGAAGGAGGGCCTACTGTGGAGGGGTATGCCAAGCCCCGGTCGCTGCCAGGCTCTGCAAGGTGCTGTCAAGGGATCCACTCGTTAAATTGGGCAGTGTCCGTAACCCAGGTAGAGGCTATACGGCGTCGCCGGCGGATACTCTGCATCAGCTACTGACCACACACATCCCAGGCTCAACAGCCATGGGCCGGGGAGGTGAGAGCGGGGCCGTGTTCAGCATTAGAGCTGACTATGGCACTGCCAAAAAGATGGTCACCTACAATAGGCTAAGGTGGGCAATCGAGACCTTCGCCCCGTTTAAGGCGGCAGGTGAGGATGGGGCCTTTCCAGCGCTGTTGCAGCGTGACGGAGGACTTCTTAGCACGCCGCTGATAAACCTTTTCAGGGCTTCTATCGCACACGGGTACGTGCCGGAGCCCTGGAGGCACAGCAGAGTGGTGTTCATTCCCTAGGCGGGAAGGAACGACTATACCGATACGAAATCGTATCGACCTATTTGCCTCACCAGCTTCTTAATGAAGACACTAGAGAGGCTGGTGGACCGATACCTTAGGGAGTGGGTGGCCCTAAGAGCCCCTCTGAGTCCGGAACAGCACGCATATCGAACGAGCAGGTCGGTGGACTCGGCTCTTCACCACCTGGTATCCAGGCTGGAGGAGGGTCTGGGAGGCGGACGGCTACCGGTGTGCGTGTTTGCAGATATTGAAGGAGCCTTCAATAACACAATCGTGGGCTCGATCTGCCGATCGGTGGAGCGAACGGGGGTGGGTCCGGTCATAACGAGCTGGATCCGCTCCATGCTCACCGTGCGGAGGGTCGAGGCTAGGCTGGAAGATGAGGTGGTTGGGGTTGAGTCATCGCGGGGATATCCTCAGGGGGGGGTCCTCTCAGTGGCGGATTTACCCTAAGGCCCGGTAGGCCCGGGCCTAGGGCGGCCAGATTTAGGGGCGGCCCCAATCGTGTCAAAAATAGTATATTACGTACCTAGGCCAGTAACGTAAGAAATGTCTCAGATCACATGTAGTTGTCGGCCGAAGCAAAGCCGAGGTCAACAAACATGTGATCTAAGGCTTTTTTATTTACTGGCCAAGGTGTGTATACTATATAAAAGTTGGCAATAAAGTAATTTCATTATGTAATCGCAATTATTTTGTCGAAGCCAGATATGAATCCAAACGTGTGATCGAAGAAACTAAGGACAAACACAATCAAAGGATCAGGAATAAACTTTTGCAATTCCCCAGACTCCAGGAATTTCTGGTCAGTAGCAATGGCAGTAAGTAACAACTTTACAAAAACGTCTCTCCCACCTTTGACAGACGAACGTGGCATCACGGCGACTACAGCCAAGGAAAAAGCAAACATGCTCGCCAAAATGTTTTCATCGCACTCTACCTTAGACGTCCCACAAAGCAAGACTCTCCCCACCATATCGAACATCAACACTACCATGGCAGAAGTCAAGTTTCATCACCGTGATATTCGCTTAATCCTTAAAGAACTAGATACGCAAAAGGCATCAGGACCTGCCATCGTGCTAAAGAACTGCGCCAACGAACTAACACCCTAACTAACGGCTTTTTTCTCTGTCTTACGGAAAAGGGATTTACCCATCCTCTTGGAAAGTCACTCGAGTGCAACCTGTCCCCAAAAAAAGGCAAGAAAACCACGCCCTCAAACTATCGCCCAATTGCCTTGCTTCCAATAATCTCCAAAGTCATGGAACTACTCAAGTACCTCGAGAACAACAGAATAATCAGCGATAATCAATACGGCTTTCGCAAAGAGAAATCGACAGGAGATATATTGGCCTATGTCACTCTATGGAGAAGGGCAATTGAGAACTACGGAGAGTCTGGAGCGATTGCGATGGATATTTCAAAGGCATTCGACAGAGTGTGGCATGACGGACTGCTCAACAAACTGCCGTCTTTCGGACTGCTAGCCTCTCTCTGCAGGTGGCTTGCTAGTTTCCTTAAGAACCGATCTCTGTACGTTGCAGTTGATGGACATACCTCAGACTCTCAGACATATTCACCATCAACGTGGGCGTGCCTCAGGGCGCAATACTTTCACCAACTCTGTTCCTTATCTATATTAATGACCTGCTGATCTAAACGAATAGTCCTGTTTACAGTTTTGCAGATGACAGTACCCTTGTCTCCCACTTTAGATCAGAAAAACCCTTACCAGCTACTGAGATTCATCACCGCAGACAGGAGCAGATTACGGCAATAAATCAAGACCTGGATAAAGTTCAAACTTGGGGCGACCGAAATTTGGTCCAGTTCAATGCAGCAGAGACCCAAGCAGCAACGTTTACCAAGAGGGCCAATACAGCGGGCCCTGACATTGTTATGGCGGGATGGACCATTCCTTCATCCTCATCAATCGGACTGCTGGGTGTCTCGGTCAACAGCAATATGTCCTGGCAAGACCACGTGGCTAACATCGCAAAATCAGCCTCCCAGAAGCTTAATGCGCTATTTCGCAGCAGTTGCTTTTGTTCTACAAAGCGCAAATAAGGCCGTGCTTAGAATATTGCTCACATCTGGGGTGCCGCACCAAAGCACACCCTGAAGCTGCTGGATTCCATTCCGAAGAGAACTGTGCGTCTCGTCGGCGACCCAGAGTTGACCCGAAATCTGGATAGTCTGGAACACCGCAGACATGTAGCTGAGATGTCTCTGTTTTACAGATACTTTCACGGCAGATGTTCCCAGGATTTGGCTCGCCTCATCCCGCCCCTGGCAACTCCTGTCAGACGGTCACGACAGACGGCAAGAGCGCACCGGTTCGTCGTACAACTGGAAACACCTATAACATCGCTTTACAAGAACTTCTTTGTCTGGCGCACTGCATCACTGTGGAACTCACTCCCAGGACATCTGTTTCCCACTAATTACAACCTACAACTATTCAAGAACCGTGTCAATCAACATCTTCGCACACACACCGCTCGTCGAGCGCCATAGGATTTCCCTTTAGGCTGTGTGCCATTGCCATAAGAAAAAACAAAAAAATAGTCTATATGGTGGATGCTGAGAAAGGGGCGGCTGATAGCTTGGGGCCTAGGGCGGCCGAGACTGCAAATCCGCCACTGGGTCCTCTCCCCCCTTCTGTAGAGCAAGGGGTCTATGCACAGGCCTATGCAGACGACGTCATGATTATGACACAAGGTACCGAGGTGGGAATATTGCAGAGGCTTCTGGAGGAAGCACTGACAAGTTTCTAACAGTGGTGTAGGCATAACAAACTCAGAGCGAATCCCAGCAAGGTAGAGATGGTCATTTTTACCAGAAAAAGGAAGTTGGAGGTCTCTCCCAACATAGCGTTGGAAGAGACCCCCTCTTGTGGCGAAGAAATGCATCAAGTATCTGGGTGTCTGGTTGGACTCCAAACTGACCTTTCAGGAACACATTCGGCTCAAGACCGCGGCGGCGCTCAGTGCCCTGTGGGCTTGCCGTAGGGCGCTGGGAGGGACCTAGGGACTTGGGCCGAAAAGTATGCTATGGATATACAGGACGATGATCGCTCCGATGCTCATGAGCCGATCGGTTGTCTGGTGGCCTGGATCCATGAAAATGGCGTCCAGACTAGTGCTGGACAAATTACAGCGACTTGCATGCCTCTGCATCACTGGGGCTATGAAGACGGCACTCACAAGGGCCCTGTGGTGCTGGTGGGGTTGCCCTCGTTGACGGACCGGGTGATACACGAGGAAGCCAGAGCGGCCATGAGATTGGCTGACGTGGGGATGTGGGGGGACAACGGCTCCTACTGGGGCCATCGTGGTCTATGGCGAGGCCTGTCTGGAGACCTGTCTGGGTATGCCAGGTGACGCGATGGTTCCTGAGATAGGCTTCCCCGAGGGGCTAAACTTCCTCTTCCCTACAAAGGAGGACTGGACGGAGGGAAGGACGGGAACCTGGGATGGGCTAGTCTGGTTCACAGACGCGTCCTGAATGGGAACACTGTCCGGAGCAGGTGCGTACTGTGAGGCTCTGGGGCGGAAATTATACGCCTCACTTGGCGAGCACACTACGGCTTTTCAAGCGGAAATTTTTGCGATCATGATGGGGTTCTGGGAGTCGTTAAGGCTCAATGTCGGTGATAGGAGGATTTTCTTCTGCTCCGACAGCAAGGCCGCACTCATTGGTAAGGGAGTGTAGAAGCTGGCTGATTGAACTTGCAAAGCGAAAAAAGGTTGCGCTGGTCTGGGTACCGGGACACTTGGGTGTACCGGGAAACGAGACTGCCGATGCCTTAGCCAGAGAAGGCTCCGCACGCGGATACTTGGGGCCTGACCCCTGTGTGGGGATCACCCAGTGTGTCCGCGAAGGAGCTTTGGAGGCCTGGATGGAGGGTGGCTCCGGGGATGAGACAGACGAGGCTCATGATACATGGGCCTGCGAAGAGTCTCGCCAAGGGGATGTTGTGCCTACCTAGAAAGGAGTGCAGGGCCCTAGTAGGATTCTACACAGGGCACTGTAGGCTTAGACGGCACCTGACCCTGCTGAGAATTGCAGAGGAGGCGGAGTGTAGATGGTGCATGGAGGACGACGAGACCCCATACCATCTACTTACGAAATGCCCCGCCTTTACGTGGGCAAGATTCAGAATCTTTGGCGTGACGTCGATCGAGACAGATTCAGTGCGTCGTGTTAGTCTGAAGGGGATGCGGGCTTTCTTAAGGAGGACCGGCATCCTGGAGATTCTCTAATGCGGGCTGGGGGCACAACGGGTCCAGTTGGTGGCCTAAGTGCAAGGCCCGCCACCCCTTCCATACTGATACTGATACTGATACCTCAACCAAACAAGTGTAGTTCTTAGACGTTTGATTTTTGAGTCACCCTTAAGGATTCTCAAAACCTAGCACCTTCTAGTTTGGGTCTGCGGATTTAGTTATTTCAACATGTAGAAGCTGTCCAACGGTAAATAAGATTATACGTTTTAGAGCATAAAAGTATTGTTTGTTTTTAAGTTTTGAAGTGTAGATTTTTTGCGACAATTTTCGAGCGTTACAAAAATTCCGATCGCGTAAGGAGAATTCGAAGGGCGCGTCAGCGGCGACAGGAGGGGGAATACGCACACGCTTGATTGGAAGCTGGCCGACATGAGGGGAAATAGATGCGTAGCGTTGCCTATATAGTATCTACGTACGCGTTAGTGGGTACGACTGGAAGGAGTGATGGAATACTGATAATTCTAATAATTTAGCTCCATCTATGGCTGTTAAGGAAGAAGTTTCATCTCTATCGCGCGTGGACTTAACGCACAAGCATTTTTTTATACTTCATTTTTAATAACTACTTGAAAAATATAATATTCTAGGTTACACAGATTATCTTTATCGAAATAATATCATATAGACATGTTTGAATACATCTGTTTAGAGTTGGATTTGACACTTATGTACTATAACGTATCTTAATACGTAATAATATTTGTCGTCTGAGCTTAATATATTTATTTGTGGCATTCAAAATACATAGCTGATGCCTTGTATCCCTTACGACTTCTATCGATTTTCATATACCATACAAATAACCTCGTAAAATTGGTATTATTTTTCATAAAACCGAAACACCATCTTCTAAATCCTCGAGAGAATTGAACGTGTGAGATCGCATCCCTGATTCTATGAATAGGTAAATCGGTGCTTTCGTAGGTAGCGAACAATGTTGCCGTGCTTTCCAAACTTATTTCACATGCGACAGGAGGAGGTAAAAAGGATGTGTGTGTTTTTTCGGATAAACCTAAAAGAATTATCATGTAATATGTGACTATTCATGTTTTTTTACGTTCCAAGACAATAAAAAGGAAGGCAGCAATTTCAGTTTGTTATAGGATTCTCTATTTTCTAAATCTGCGGTCTCTACTAGATGCAATTTAGGTATAAAAGATCATTATATTGCAAACAGTACATGTTTTCTAAATTTTTTTGATAGTTTTAAAATTCTGTAAAGGGGCATCCTTTATCAATGATATAATTAATATTCATTTTACAAGCTTCTATTTACTTTCACCTGTGGGTCTGGCTGTCTGTCTGTAATCAAATCTTGCAAGCTGAATTAGAACTACTTCTAAATATTGGATTGACTTGAAATTTGGTACACGTTTA
This sequence comes from Pissodes strobi, assembly GCA_016904865.1. NCBI lineage: Eukaryota > Metazoa > Arthropoda > Insecta > Coleoptera > Curculionidae > Pissodes > Pissodes strobi. Next base: position 137,356 of record MU184227.1, read on the forward strand.
TAGTTCCGATGACAATACAATATTATAATGTTGTTAAGTTTACGCCTTCCCCCCTTTCAGGGGTAGAGGAGGGGGGGCACTACTTAAAGTATGTCCGATTCCGTTTAAAATTGGTATCTCGGGGTTTTTGGGGACAAAGATTATGAATTTTCTATCAGATTTTGAAAATTCAAAATGGCGGATTCAACATGGCCGATATTGAGTTAAATGTTGCAAGTCAATTTTAACTAACATCTACATATCCAATTAGCTTCAAATTCGGTATGAGTTTGTAGTTCAAATCAAAAAATATAAAACTATAGTCTTGGCCCCCCCCCCTTTCAAGGGTAGAGTAGGAGACACTACTTAAAGTATGTCCGATTTTGTTTAAAATTGGTATATGGGTTTTTTTGGGGACAAGGAATTTAAATTTTTTATCAGATTTTGAAAATTTAAAATGGCGAATTCAACATGGCCGATTTTGGGTTAAGTGTTGCAGGTCAGTTTTAGCTGACTTCTACATATCCAATTAGCTTCAAATTTGGTATGCGTTTGTAGTTCAAATGAAAATATAAAACTATGGTGTTACCATTGTTTATTCTTATAAAGGGAAGTGTAAGCAACACCACTGTTGCTTACACTTCCCCCCTCCCTTTAAAGGTTAATGGTGAAGGCACTACTTAAAGTATGTCCGATTTCGTATAAAATTGGTACTAGGGGGTTTTTAGGAACAAGAAATATACAGTTTTTATCAGATTTTAAAAATTTTAAATGGCTGATTCAAAATGGTTTCTATTATATACTACGAATCTAAGTTTTATAAATAAAAATATAATATTTACTAAATTTGTAATTTTGTATGCCATAATACCTACTAAAAAGTAAAAAATAAATAAAAGTAAAAAAAATTAAAAACAAGCTTTTATTAAAATGCACTAAGAAGAAGAAAATAAAATTTGAAGTAAATCAAACCCATTATTTTGTTACATTAAATATTTTTATATGATATAAAAGCTTGTCGCGAGAAATTTAAATAGGAAAATCTCGCGACAAGCTTTTATATCATATAAAAATGTTTAATGTAACAAAATAATGGGTTTGATTTACTTCAAATTTTATTTTCTCCTTTTTAGTGCATTTTAATAAAAGCTTGTTTTTAATTTTTTTTTTTACTTTTATTTATTTGACATGAGCTAACGCCAGTAGAATAGATTTCTTTATTTGGCGCAACAACCACGGTATTTCTAAGAGACATGTTGTTTATTAAATAAATAAGCGGCATGAAGAACACGGCATGATCGTTTGTTTCTAAATAAATTAGAAGCCATCTTGTTTGCCACGTAAAAAATGCATAAAGAGAATGTGTACTATCCTTGAAAAGAGGTTGCAAAATTTACAGAACGCCAAATAACACGCTGACTATATGATGTGAATATGCTTCATATACCACTATATATTTCAAGATGCTTCGGAATGCTGCGTCGTAATCGCTCCATATATCAAATTGACAACGTCGCAGAAGGGCAGTTTTTTTAACTCGTGAGACTGCGGTGTATATAAAAATCAAATAAGGCCATCGCATGGGACAACATATCACCGAGATAGCACATGCGACCTCTTGGGAGCACGCATGATAGATGAGAGCAGGTTAAAGAATGATATCGGCGAGACCCAGGTGACCTTCCCGATAGGAGGTTTTCATATCTATAATCTAATATTATGTACCGCGACGTAGTGTATGGATATACAGGGTTTCTTCTATTAGACGGAACGGTGTGCTCTGTAACGTGGCGCGCTTACAACGTGGCATCCAAAATTCAGTTTATTGTTTATACTATTTTTTTTTTCGTAGAATTACTATCGTCCATTGATTTTTGGGGCAGTAAGTACTTAGGAAGCCCTAACCATAATTTAGAGTGACTTAACCATGAACATTAAGTTCATGGTTAAACGAGTCACGATTGATTCTGGGACAGCTTATTCATGAGATTCTGTCGAGGAAATGATTTCAATTCATATTGTATCATTTTAAATGGCATGTAAATAAATACATTTCGCCGTTCTTGCAAGTTTAACTGACCCAAAACGTACTTAGGCCAGGACAACATATATTTTCTTGGAGCGCGGTCTAATGACATCGGGTAATTGCCCTTAATTACTTGTAAAATTACCTTGTGGCGTAAAAGATGTTGCCGGCAAGTGTTCCTAACTTTTAAAGGAAGGAAATAAACCCGTTCTTCGGGCGGACCGCACGGCTGCTTCCAGGCAAGTTCCGCAAAAATAAATAAGCGCGATTTGAAACGTATTATTGTTTAATTACTGGAAGGGAGTAAGAAATATAGAAAGTTGCTAATTAATTTAGGAAACTCCCTCGGAAGAAGCGCGGATTAATTTTGATGTTCGGCAGTATCTGCTGGAAATACTTAGTAGCTCGCGAAATTTTATTAAGGGAACGATATTTCGTCGGGAGGTTTCGCGGAAAGTTTGTAGCATTATTACAGGTTTGCTTTCGATACTAATTATATATCTGTAATATATTTGTAAATGTTTGGAAGTATCAATAAAATTATCCTACTTCACGTACAATATTCTTAAAGTTAAAATTACGATTCTATGTTTAAAGGTACCTGAGCATTACCAAAGAAAAATCGTAGTAGAATTTTCTTTGGCATTACGTAAATCGTGATATCTAGGGATTTGTTCAACACCCACTCAATAACAAGGTCTTAGTGCTTGTCGTGTGACGTCGTCCATGTAGGCCGTGCAATTTTAATCATATAAGGGGATAATACACTAATATTTATGAAAACTATGAATAGTGAACTTATTTTAAAGATCACTAGCTATAATATGACAAGTTATGTGTGAGTTTTGGTTTAATACTAAGGTGTAGTATTAAATGCAGGCTCCTAACTCCTCTAGACCTGCGTTAAAATTCAGGCTATTATGTATTTATATTGTTACGTTTTTCCCGTGGGTTCTTAACAGAATTACAACTTTGCTATTTTCAACTAATACTCTCTTTATTCACTACCACTGTATACAATTTAACACTCTAAACTACTCTTATAACTTTACAACTAATATCTATTCAACACTCAATGATTAACTGAACTGAACTGTCCAACATTCGCCTTAGGTCTGCTTATATATAATCTTCAATCTATCACGAATATTCGG
>MU184227.1:144899-209636 GCA_016904865.1 Pissodes strobi
CTTAGAGCACAGTAAGTGGTTACAAATTTTTCAGAAAATTCGAATGTGGGGCTCAACTGAAAGAAAATGGTCGAAAATTAAATTTTTGAGAAAAACCTAATCCAGCACAGTTCAGCACACTGCTGCTTAAACCAGAATTAATTTTCGTATGATCTGATTTCCGAAATATTGGGGGGGCTGGGCGTCAAGTTAGCCCCCCATCTTATTTTTCCCTATAACTTTGGTATCGAAACGGCACAGTTCGAAATATAATCGGCACAGTAAAGCACACTTTGAGCACAGTAAGTGATTACAAAATTTTCAGCAAATTCGAATGTGGGGGGGGCAACTTGACGCACCCCACTGAACCGTTCTAACGCCGAAAAAATCGCGAAGACCGAAAAACTAAAACGACAGTTTGATAGGAAAAAACTTTCAAAATGATTGCCTATTTCGAATACATCGGGAAAATGGACTTTTAAGGGAAAATGTAAAAAACATCGACTTCTAGGACAAAAAATTTCAGGTTTAAATTTTTTTTTTTTTTTGGAAAAACGATAACTTGTTAAGAATCTATGCCAAGAACTGTATTAGAAGATACTTTCTAAAAGATGATGTCTTTCAAAGAGGGTGAGCTAGTTGAATTCAAACTTTTCACCATTTCGGGTTTTGACATGATACCACTTAATATTTTATTAGTGGAAAACCGAATAATCTATAGCAAATCGAGGTTAAGTTGAAACACTCAAAAAATCGCAAAAAATTTCAAATATTTCGGCAACTTTACGAGTGAATAGATAGCTTTGCTTTTGATGCATTATGGGAAATTTGAAGTAGTAGGTATCTACGTCTACGTCTTGCAATATTTTGGCATGATATTTAGGTTAAAATATGTAAGTTTATTGATATTTAATTGCCTTGAATCCCGTTGAAACAGTTTGAAACTGAAAAAATTGGTCAGAGTCCGAAAATGGGCCATGATTGGCGAGTTTGGACAATTTTCAAGCGATAAATAGTGGTTTCTCCCGGGAGATTTTGAGGCAAAATTTTACTTTGAACACCGAAGTTGTGGCAAGTAATTTCAAATAAAAGAACAAATAAAATAATTGTATGTCATAATATTAATCTCGCATTGTTGAACTTGTCAGTTCTGTCGCATGGCCCTAAGCACCCACTAATGCTTGCGTATTGTTACAGGTAATAATATATTATTAGCGAGCTCCAAACTTTCAACAATGTTATTACATATTATTATATAACACGTGATCATTAAAGGTCATGCCTTTGCCACTCGCGGGCAAGATCGTTCACCCTTTCCCCACGCAGCAGCAGGGAATAAAAAAAATTATGTGCCTCACCTTTATAAGCACACAATTGAAGTGAAACTTTTGAAGGAGATATTGGGAATTAAGTGTATGTTTTTTAAGCTTTTTCTTTCTCAACTTTTGCCCCCGGTTTCGGTTTTTATTTTTTTTGTTTCATTTTCAATTTTTTTTGTCATAAAGCATTTTTTTTTTAATTTTTGCCATCCCCGACCTCGTAGCTCAACTCCTTCGCCTTTTTTTCGCCGAAAACCGCGATTCCCTAACTTTTTTTTATTATTATTTTTTCTTATTTCCTTTTATAATACTTTTATTAACTTTCCGAACAACATTTTACGTTTTTTTCAAATTTTTCCCACTTTTTCGAAAAATTTTGGGTATCTGGGGGAGTGGGAGATATAATGATGACCACGTGAAACGGGTCATCTCTAGTCAGATTTTCGACCCGAAGCTCCGTTGCACAGATATCGGCAAAAAAACTTTTTCCCCAAAATCCCCTTTAAATTAGAGCCACGGTCTTTCCATATGGTCAAAGGTAGCCCCTCATGAGGCTCTCCTACTATAAAAATTTCGACTTTCTACTCAATTGTATTAGCAACGATATTTAGTTACCGCAAATGTGTCAAATCAGATTTCATTATTGCACAACTAGATTACTTTGTATTTATTTGTTATTTCGCTCATATTGTACTGTTTCTTATTGCTGTTTTTTGAAATATTTATAGTATACAAAAAAGCTTATACCAAGGGCATCTTGTTCGTTGCAATCTTGTTCGGTAGCAAATTTTGGCCCTGTAATTCAAAAAAGACTCTGTAGATTTTTTAGTAGCAAGGATAAATTTTAATCGGGACATTGAAATTTAGGTACTTATTATCAATTTCAGATTTGACCGGGGAATGATTTCCATAAGAGGTGTGCGGGTTTTTTTAGTTTTTTTTTTCGATATTATTATATTTTTGGATACTGCTCGAAGTGAAGTTCTTACATTGGTATAAGTTATACATCTCTGTAGAATTTCTCTTAGAGTCCAAAAATGCAATAATGTACAGTGGCCTGCACAAGGAAAAACTTAAGACAACGATGGCAAAACTTATTCATCGATCACCCAATACATTCGATCTGTGTAATCAAACTACATATAAATTGGCTGTCGCGTCGTATAGGACCGTTTTTGGTTTCTATATGGTATACAGTAATGTGAAATTAGCCAGAGAGAAGCAGTTCGTAGGGAAAAGAATTTTGATTAAATTCCTCCTACTTTATCTCATAATTGTTCGGGAAATGAATGAATCATGTTATAGTTATAGGAAAATTAAGCTTATGCAAAAGATGAATGAGGCCGTAAAGGTAAATAAATTATAATGAAATGCATATCTGATTATTTCGCAGTCAGCCAAGAAGAGAAGTAACTAGTCCTTTTCAGATATTCGTCGAAAATGTCATTCTTAATGGGAACAAAAAGCGCTTCAACAAAAGACGAGCAATATGTTTGTCATGGAAAGCAGAAACACTTTGGTCCACCCACGGTACATTTTGCAGCAGGACGCATCCTGCAAAAATGCAGTGAGTGAATCGCATGGACAATAGGGCGATTTCCTGGAAATAGTCACTTCGTTACGCCCCTGCTTGCGATGCGTTACGTTGATGACTTGCCCCTTTTATGGTGCAAGGAGTGTAAGTCACAATTCTCCGGTCAAAACTTTATATCTATCTATATATCACGATAAATACTTTTTGAATCCGTATAGTATAATGGATATAGTAGAGGGGTGATTTTTGCTGTTCGCTATACGTTAGATTATTATTTTATAATATATTGTATCTCGACCTAGTCATTGACTTCAGTTTCGATTTGTACTTTTATAATTAAACTATTCATTTTAAAGAAAATACAGTGTTAGGAAATAATATCGGAACGGTCTAATAACACGAAAACTACTAAAATCAAAATTCAGAAATTTTGGCTAGTTGGTAAGTCGGTTCCTGCGAATCTACCAGGTTAGTGAAATTGACATCTGCCATAAAATGGCTGCTATAGCTGTCAATACCATCTTAGTTTTTTTTTATGAAATTTTTTCTATGTATCAACCAAATTTGATCAACTATTTATAACCCTTGATTTTTGTCGACATTCTTATTATTCCCTAGGTAATCACATTAAAGCTAAAATACCGAAATGCTTGGACAGCGTGAAAAGTGTTAAAGATAGAACTCTGAAATTTTGAAAGGTTGACTTCTGCGAATCCACCGAGGGAGTCTGTCATATATTAGCAATAAAAAGGTTGCTTCTTCTTCAAAAAAACAATCGTGCTTTAAAATATATATTTGCCTCAATCATCCCCGTTATTGTTTTACAAAATTGAAATTTTTTATTTTAGTAGCTATTGTCATATCATAACCTTTTTATCTAATGGAACAGAAAGAATTGACATTTCAATTTTTAGGAGATATAGAAATATGCAGCGATAATATCACAAGGTACCTATGTAATATTTTTAACTACTTGCGCTCATACAGTCAAATTTAAAAAGAGCAGTTTTTCTTATTGCGGATGACTGGGACCAAGATCTGGTCCAAGATCTGGACTACCACCATCGATGTTAATAAATTAGACGTGCTGCTTTTAATAATAATAAATTTCCAGGCAGTCCATTCGTTCACTTGCTTTAGATCATGAAACTGATCAAACTAAGAGCTATTCTGGATAGTGAGAAGATGCAATCATACAAAGATCATGTTGTATGAGAACTTTTGAACGATCGCTACAATCGAAGATATTTTGTGAAATAATAACGCAAAAGATTGCATGGCTTTGTCAGACCAAGCAACCTTTCTTTACATTACACTAAATGAAGAAAAGTTAATGTTTTTGCGGGATTATTTGCAAGGCCTTTAATTGAATTCTTTTTTAATTGAAGTAAATTTGACTGGTGAGCGATATATGAATCTCCTTCGGCAAGAGATAGTTCCAACTTTGAACAAAATTCTATACTTATCGCCTGCACTGACTGGTTTTAGGCAAATTTATTTCGTCCGCTGAAATATACTTTTGTCTGAGTGTGGATCGATTCAAATTATCTAGGCTCCCATCAAACTGAAATAGATAAAGATTACTGTGTATTATTTGATTGTGATGGCCCGAATTTTGAACAGACCATCTATAATCGAGATTTTCAATTGAAAATAAAAATACTAATCGTAATCATAACGTCTGATAAATAAAATAATAAAATAAAATCGTACATCAATTCAATTATTAAAGAATAGCTTTCCGTTTTCGTTGAACCGCCATCAAACCGTCGTTAAACTATTAAACACTTCCAGAAAGGTAATATAATTTCCCGAACACATTGGTTTTAAAATTGCCTCGCTCAAAAGAACTAATTGTGCGTTAAAGAAGTTGAAAGGAAATCGAGTTACCGTGTGGTCCACGTGTGTACAGCTTTCTAAGGACCGCTTTGTTTCCGACTTAAGATGTTTACATGCTTTAAATAAGGCTGTTGATGTTTAACAGTTTATAATGTTTTGAAGTTTGTCGAACTGTTCAGGACGAGGTGCACGTGCGGCCTAGAATTTTAAGGTGAGTCCAATTAAATATGATACAATGTAGTCATATGTGAAATGCGAGAATAGAATACATTGAATTTTAAAATAACATAGTATTGAGTAATACATTGGCGGTAACTACAATAAGGGGATAAGATATACAAAAGCGACGAACATAATATAAAGTGCTTCACACATGAACCGAAACGACCTAAAAAATTCCTTATTTTGGAGTATCTCTATTTAGCCGAATTAAATCTGATTGGTTTATTTTTTTCGGCTTTCGAAAAGGTCATTCTTTTCGTATAACTCCGTGGCAGAGAACTGTCAACTTTGATTCCGACAGCAATTATTCAGGCTTTAATGTAGCACAGCAAATTCACTTAAGTTCACACGAATTTTAATTTTTGACACACTGTTTAAATTACTCAGTTATCAATTCTAGACATTTTTTAAATTATGAAATAATCCAAGTTTTGTAAATTATTGCATTTTTCTATTTAACCTTAACTCTCTACAAAGAAATTCAAACCCGCTTGTGTAAAACCATTAAAAATTTAATGGTTGGTTCCTCTTTGCTTTATTATCATCAGTTGTCTACAGAGATGGCAATAATGAAAGAAAAACCTTACTTTAATAACGAGTTACTAAAAGTAACGCATTACTTGGTAACTAACGGCCGTATTCGCCGTTTTTGTTCTTAAGCCAGGCTTTGATAAGCTAGGCTTTGATAAGCTAGGCTCTACTTTGAAGTCTTGCTTGCACTTTGGTGCAATACACCACAAGAATGAAACCAAGCTGAGCTAAGCTTCAAATAATTTAGCAACATCTGAATATTTCTAACCTCATATAACAACTTTCCGTTACCTTTGTACTTTTTGGGTTTTTGACGATTTTTCTAGTTTGTCTGTGTTTTTATCCGTAATTGTGAGTTATATTTTAGTTGTTAAAAATATAATTTCGAATATTATCTAGATTAAAAAAAAACATGAGTGAAATCAAGAAGAAAGTTCGTGAGTCGAACTTTACGGTATTAGAAAAGCTTCAGACCGGGCATCATCACTTCAGAAGGAAAAAGCATGAGTAGCGATTGAATAAGAATTTGATGCATCATCAAGCACATTTAGAAATTCTGCTCTCTTAAAAAAATGCCATGGAAATAAAAAAGGTGCTAGCAAAAGAAGAGAAAAAAACACTTCTCTTGGTCGGAGGACCACCTCCAAAAACACAAAAACATGAGGTAGATGACATGTTACCAATTGAACATGTCCAAAATAAAGAAAATTATGCAATAGAATTGGAATTTAAATTTGCTGAAGAAGGAGAAAGAAGCACAGAGGCAGTCTCCAAATAATTGTCAATAGATTCATTGCTTCAGGTAAAGAAGTCTCATTTACTGATTTTAAATCTATGTTTTTTTTTGTTAGACATTAGAATGCGTGTGAATTTTATTTTCAGAGTACGAGTGCCTTGGTCAGCACTAATGGCAATGAAGTGAGCGTAAACATAGAAGCTAGTTCAGGTTTAAATTTAGAAATGATCAATCATACATAGAATACATACACCTCAAAACAATTACAGGTGCCTATTAGTTCTTAACTCTAGTGTTTTTTTCTTTTTAATGTACATCATAGAAATTACATTATATTAATATACTATCTGGCATGGTAACATAATAATATGCCTTTATACGTTCTTAAACTGTCATCTAGCAAGACACTAAAACAAAAAAATCTACATAGACCAAATACAATAATTATTATTATAAAACCTCTTGCATCCTCCGATGTAATAAGGAAATATCACCTTCTCTTAGATAAAAGGATTTTATTATTTGATAAGCAGTTACGGTATATGGGCAACGAAAATACTCTTATAATTAGAAGACGGAAACTGGAATTAGAACTTTTTGAACTAGAACTGGCCTTAAGGAAGAGTCAGTTACCTAAATCCACATTAGCTTATATATGGGTTTTGTGATTTGTTCGTAATGTTTTTTTTTTTATTTTAATTAGAAGACGGAAATTGGAATTAGAACTTTTTGAACTAGAACTGGCCTTAAAGAAGAGTCAGTTACCTAAATCCAAATTTAGCTTGTATGGGTTTTGCGATTTGTTTGTAATGTTTTTTTTTTGTTTTGTTTGTTGAGACGTTTTTTTAAAGTTGCTTAATTATATCCATAGTACCTCCATGTTACAAAACCGCTGAGTCATAAAATAATACGAGTTATTTCTTTGTTTTCATTTTATCAATATTATCATAAAAATGTTTAGGTAAGTAACTATAATAATTATTTATTTCCCATAAAATGTTGAAACAGTTATCTATGGTTTGCAAGGTGACTAAAGGAATTTGTTGCTGCTGAATTAAGTAGCATTTATCCCTATTGTCAGTGGTGGATCCTCTTCATGCGGTTCATGCCTATATAGATAAACCGAATTATGGAGCACAGCTGTAGTCACTATAATGGCTAGTGAATTATTGACGCTATATATCTAATCTATATAAAAATATAATTTATTATTAATGGAGGGCACAAACTCTCCAGCTTCAAACCTTCTTTTTAAGCGACTATCGTTAAAAACTGTGGCATTGTGAGTTGTAGGGGTCATCGCGCAACAGTGTTATTAATTTTATAAGTTGCTGTTACATACCAACGAATATTAAGGGAGAAGTAGGATTTAATGTTTCTGTAATTTCCGCAACCTCTCCTCCTAAAAGTCGTAATTCATTCCATGGATATATTATGGGTCTTGCAATGTTAATAAATTATAATACTCGCCTGATGAGCGAATTTTCACATGGGTCCCGTCCACACATCCTATTACACGAGGAAATCATGTTTCTAGTAAAAATTAGTTTGACATGAAAGAATGTCCTTTGGGGTACTTGGCACTTTAATGAATTTATCTCTCAAACCAGGAATAGCTTTGGATACCTTTGTGAAAAGTCGAGAATCTGTGCTCTGATTCATCTGTATAAAATCTACAATATTTGCCTGACGGGCATCGCTGGCATGAAACAAAGTGCCGTCACTAGTTGGTGGATTGCATGTACACTATTATTTCTGAATTGATCCAACATAATTTAAAACTACCTATCTTGTCTCAAATATTATATACTCACAAAATATTTTCAAATTATTGCCTACAATAAGTATGAATACTGTTCTGAAAATGAATAAAGCTTTGATTGATTGATTGATTGAGGCTTCTCGGTCTAGGCAAATCTAGTTAATATTTTTAGCTGCGAATTGATTTTCAGATGTGTATTGCCTTTATTTAATATTAATTTATATAAAATTTCATACTTTGGTTTTTCGGCTCAAATGTGTATCATCCAATTTTTTTTTGGTTTAAACTATTCTATAGGACATCCCCTTTCTAGTGCATTTCTTTAGTTGCAAAATTGGTGATTCCTATATGACATCACCCCGAGAAGCATTTAATATTTGCTAAATTAAGGGTAAATCATTTTCTAGTTTCATCCACTTAGGTCCGTATGGGAGCCTGAAGCAAAAGCTTGGAAAAGCAATGCGCTCAAGCCAATAGGGAGCCTTTACACCTGTCCGCTCGATAACAGGAGGAGCTCTCTAACCATTGCGCTCACCTGACGCGCCAGGTGAGTAAACGCGCATGAAAACGATCGCAGACGCCCTATACAGATCCTTACCTGCGATTTCACCTGCTTCAGGTGGGCGTCGCACCTTGCGGCCAATAAAACGGTGATTCTAATGTAAAGAATATGTTTCCGGTACAAATCCGGTTCCGTTTTAGTGCACAGGGCGTAGACTAGACTATAAACAAATCCTTTTTCGCGATTCGGTTATTGCTTAAAAAACCATTCCAGGTTCATTAGAACAAACTTTTCAATTTATTCTATGAGTATTTAAACTGATTTATATTAAGGCTTTCCTAACGGAAAATTGCATGCAGGTAGGGTGTAAATGTTTGGCCATTAGTAAGCAAAATTCATTTGTCAAATTTTTAAATGTGATCTATTGTTTGACCATGTACCGGCTTGGCTTCGTATAAACTAGCACTCCCGTAACTTTTTAAATTTTTATCATACGGGAAAAATAAAAAACAGACATACATGGGTATTTTTTTCCGTTTTAAATATATATTCTGATTTTAAGTAATTTTGCATGTGTACGGGGAGCGACAACAAGTATATATATTTTTTAATGGAATGCCCTGTATACTACTGGCTAAAATGAAATATATACAATATATACAAGTTGACATTTAGTTCAACTGTTTTTACGATATTTAATATTATAGTTGCATCATCTTGATATACGCTGTTGAAAAAGTTGTTGATTTCTATGAAGTAATCATGGCAGCGGATATCAAGATAATGTAAATTCAATGCAATTATAAAATAAAATAACGTAAAAAGAGCTGAACCAAATGTCAACTTGCATGATATACCTTTATCTGAAATCAGAAAAAAAAGATTTTCATTTTAGCCAGAAATATACAGGGCATTCCATATAAAAAATATATACTTTTTGTCGCTCCCCGTATACTATATGCCAACCTACTGGAAATTACAATATACACTGTAAAAATAAATTATGTAAATTTACTAGAAATATCGATATTTATAGTAAATTTAATTTTCATAATAATATTACAAAGCCATTGTAACTTAAAAGTAATTGTGATATAGTGATTTCGCAGTGTAAATTAATGTAATATTAAAATTATTCCACTCAAATTACATTATTTAATTGTAGAATTGCAACACTATTACCAACATTTTATATCAATAAACTGTAAACGGAAGGTTATTTTACAACAAGATTACAATAATTTTACTTGAAGTTTACAATGATAAAATTGTAATAATAGGTACTTAATATTTCTTAAAATTACATCCTTTTTATTTCAATTTTTTGTAATTATACATTACATTACAATTTTTAAATGTAAGTCGGCTGTATAATTACTAAAATAATTATGCAATTTTCAATAAAGTTACACAGGGAATGCATATTTACAATATAATTCATGTGGAATGACAACACTATTATCAACATTTTACGGGGATAAACTGTAAATGGAAGGTAATTTTACAACTATATTACAATAGCTTTACTTAATGTTTACACCAAAAATTATAATAATAACTAAGTACTTTTTAGTAGGTACTTATCTTATTTATTTGTCATTACACTCCTTTTTTTGGTATTGAATATAAAGAAAACACTTTGCTACATGTTTTTTTTATTAGAACATTAAAAGCTTGTTAACCTTATCAACAAAAAATAGTAATTTTAATGCAAATCCTAAAAAATTAGCAAAATACAGTCATAAACTCTCTACATCAAGTACGCAGTAAAAATAATGTTACGTACATCCAGGGTGATCCTCTATTATGTCCACCCCCCTATGTTAATTTTTGTACTACAAAAACTAGGCAAAGAACCCTACATGGTAGTTTTTATTTTTTCTGTAGTTAGAAAATTAACAAAGTTTAAAGGATAAAATACAATCTTAAGGCAACTCTCTACACACAGTAAAAAATTTTATGATAAATTTTACACGAAAAGTGGTCTATATAAGGCCACACCAATTTGTGTGCATTTCACACCAAGTGTTTTGGTGAATTTAACGAGAACTAGCGTGTACAATGTACACTAAAAAGTGTTTAAAATAATACACCATATTGTGTAACTCTTACACTAAATTATGTTAAATATACACACAATAGTGTAACGTATTTTTAAACGTGCGTGTTAAAGTAAATGTATTCGTGTAAAATTTACACAAAACAGTGTTAATTAGAATTCACCGTATCGTGTTAGTGTACACATAATCGTGTAACCTATCCATATACTTGGTAATTTATACTTATATATGTCGTAGTCTTATACTGAAATCCGTCATTTCTTGAAAAATCTAGTCACATCATGAAGCGTCGGCATGTTGTGTAAAAATATGAAGCTACATAATCAGACAAGGCTTTTCATGAAAAACCCATATTATGACGGCGTATTGTGTGTAACACAACCTGCCTAACTTTGAACGTTCCCGTTTCATGAAATGCCCACGAAGAGAACGCACATTATGTTAATTTGGTATTTAAAGGTAGGATTATACGCATTTTAAGATCCTTTACAGGCGTAGCCGACTATATCAAAATCGGCCTCTCCTATTGGTCGATCCGCATGGCCCTCCGCTCGCTTTGCTCGCTACGGGGACTCAAGAAAAGGAAACTAACCAGGTGCTAACCCAATCTAACCCAAGACATGCCCAAAATCAAGAAACAAGCTGTTTAGAAACATAATAAAAAAATATATAAAAAAAGCAACGGGGTTCGAACCCGTGTTTTCCAGGTGAGACCCAACGATTTAAACCTCTACACCACGAGAGCTCTTGCGAGAAATTGATTGCATCACGAAGACATATTGTTAAATTTTTAATACATACCTTTTTTAATTGTGGCATATTGTATGGTCGCTTATTTGGATACCGCCTATAGTATACATTGTAGTGTCCATCAAATAACTCCTTTCCAGTATTTTGTTCCATGCCTTCCACAAATAAAGATAAAATATTATCTAGCCGCTTTGCCCGCTTCACGAAGTGCCGTTCTTTAAATTAAGTCGGATCATGTTACGACGCTATCCGCCGAAAGAATGTAGTGATTTCGGAAAACGCCTCGGCAGATTATGTAGGCTCATTTATTTACACAATATGCCGACGTTTCATGATATGACTAGTCTTTTCATGAAAAAGCGGATTTCACCATGAGACTACGACATATACATAAAGGTGGTAGGAATTAGAAAGGTGAATAAAAATAAAAAGTTTTTTTTTCCTGAATCTTGTTTATTATATAAAATAAATGAAACGATATATGGATGGTATATGGACCAACTATAAGACGAGTGTTCCGTTTAAAAAATGTTATTTGATCCCTACCACGCTTTTGTGGGTCTCCTGTATATATAAAAATGTAATATAAAGCAGCTTTTGGTATCTTTTTAGATTTTTGCTAACGAAAGTTTCGTCTTACAGTATAGTATTTTATTGTATTTACATATTTCAACTTACAAGCACATTTTATTGTATATTTTAACTTACAAGCAACACCTATCAGACGGCAAGAGCGCACCAGTTCGTCATACAACTGGAAACACCTTTTTGCAAGAACTCCTTTGTCTGGCGCAATGCATCATTGCAAAACTCACTCCAGGAACTCCTGTTTTCCCTAATTACAGGCTACAACTGTTCAAGAACCATGTCTATCAACATCTTCACACACACCGCTCTCCGAGCGCCATAGGATCCTCTTTAATATAACTCTGACCGGAACCAGGACAAAACTTGATTTAACACTGTATTGTGTAAAATATCATTTTACCAAATTAGTGTTGGTTAAGAGGACGGCACTTAACGAATAATGGTGTACAATTTTTACACACATCGCGTTTACCACTCTGTCGTCTACACGAGATTTTTTTTTACTGTGCATTGGACACATAAACACACTTAAAATATCTATAAAGTCAAAATAATGACGATACACACGCATACCTTTAAAAATAACTAACGAAGAAGATAAATAATTTTGTGCTATTCAGATTCATAATGGTCACTTTTAAATTTATGTAGATACAAAAAAAAATAAAAACACAAAAACAACCCACAGATGCGTTTAATATGCAGAACAAAAGAATAACACCACTATAATGTCAGTGACCACCGCAAAATACACAGGAACAGAAATTGTAATGGAGGTCACGAGAGATAAAGTACAACTATAGATTTCGCACGGCGCACTGCGCAGTGCTTCCGTTTATAATAAACATGGAATACCAGAAGAGCATTTGCAGCGATTTTAATAGAAAAGTTACTATAGTGATGTGATTCCAAAATAAATTTACGGCGGCGTAGTACACTAAAAGTAATTTAAATGTAAACGATGCATAAATTTACCTTTGGCATATTATGCCATTTTATTGTAATTTTACTTACCCAAAGTATTATCATTGAAAATGTACATACTATAGTAAAAGTACCAGTAATAAGCTAATATTTTGCAATTTCACTAAAACGCTTCAGCAAACAATAGGCAAATTTACCATAAAACTTATTGTATTTTTATTGTATTTTTAGAGGTACTTTTTACAGTGTAGATTTGGAAAGGAAAAAATTCCCCGTATATGTGAGTTTTCTTATTTTTCCCGTATGATGATTACGAGGGTGCTAGTTTATACGAAGTCATCCGGTACACACTAACCGCAAATTTAATGCAACACGTGCTCGTGAATTGGTTTTTGGAATTTATACGTGAGGATCTTTACAAGGTTATCCAACGAGGACTAAACAAGGCGATTTTTTTGACTTTCCCTCTACTTTTATAAAAAAAAACTGAAATAGCCATCTCATGTAATTTTCTCCCGCAAATTCGGCTATGTTCAGCAAAAAACAATTGAACATCAAATAAAAGTGCTAGGGGTCACTTTGATATTTTTTTAAATGGGATGCCATATCTTTAATGTGCTTATCCGATTTCTCATATAAATTTTGATCTAAAATGATGGATTTTAAATTAAAAAACGCCTTTTTTCTTCAGTTTTAAATTCGGAAAATGTTCGTCTACCGTACGATTAATACCTGATAAATAGATGGATACCCGTTTCACCTGTTCAATCTATAACCTGCTTTAAAGCGGCCGTCAGTCAGACCAAATAATCAACTTTCAAATTTCTATACTATATTTTTCAGGAATTAGTTACAAATAATGAAATATTCTTTAGAAGAACGACTGTGTAATAAAATTATATTACAAAAGTGGAGAGAATGCTCGACAAACACAAAGAACATTTTCCAGAGACACATTTCAGTAGATACAATTCTCAGAATTAAGACCCTATTGTTTGAAGAAAGCAAGACATTGAAAGATAAGCCAAGAAAGATGAAAATACAGAATAGAAGGAATCGAGCCGTTGTTCAATATTTTACTATAAATCCGAAGAGTTCTATTCCGCAAGCGGTACGAGAAATAAGGTATGGTCCAGGACTCCGGAGGGTAAGCTATGGAACAGTTCACAAAACTTTAAAAAAATGTGGTCTAAAATCAAAATGCATCATTCCCGATCAATACTTAACACAACATCAAAAAGAACTTCGATTTCGATTTGTTGCTTCAATGCTGATGAGAGAGCAAGACGAAGATTATAATTTATATAATAAAATCCTATGGACTGACGAAGCGTCATTTACAACATCGGGGATATACAATCGGAAAAATACTAGATATTGGGCAGCAGCTAGCCCTCATAGATATGAAATGATAAAGTTTCAAGGTAGAAGGTCACTTAATGCTTGGTGTGGGATGTTAGAAAATCGAATCATTGATGGACCACTATTTTATCGTGGCTCTTTAACAGGCCAAAGATACTTCCAGTTTCTTCAAAACGATATCGAGAATTTCTTGGAAAGATTGCCATTGCAAGTCTATAACAATATCATTTGGCAGCAGGATGGTGCTCCGCCTCATGCAGTTCGAGAAGTTGTAACATACTTAAATGAGCATTACAGTCAGTGAATTGGCCGTAACGGAACAATTCATTTATGGGGTCATTTTAAGTCTCGAGGATATTCAGCAAAAAAATTATAAATGAAATTAATAGACTTAACCAGGACCAAAATATTCTAAGAGATTCCTTGGAGAGGCTGAAAAAGGGGCATCGGTCGTGTTTTGAAAATAATGGAGGACACATCGAACAGTTATATTATTGAGATTAAAGCTATTAAGTGAGATTATAGTTTTTTTTAATATGTCATACTGTTTTTATACGTAAACAATAATAGATTTGCAAAAAACTGCCATTATTTGTAACTAATTCGTGAAAAGTATAGTAGGTATAGAAATTTGAAAGTTGATTATTTGGTCTGAGTGACGGCCGCTTATTTAAAGCAGGTTAAAGGTTGAACAGGTGAAACGGGTATCCATCTATGCAGGTATTAATCGTACTGTAGACGAACATTTTCCGAATTTAAAACTTAAGAAAAAAGGCGTTTTTGAATTAAAAATCCATCATTTTAGATCAAAATGTATATGGGAAATCGGATAAACACATTAAAAATATGGCATCCCATTTAAAAAAATATCAAAGTGACCCCTAGCACTTTTATTTGATGTTCAATTGTTTTTTGCTGAACATATCCGAATTCGCGGGAGAAAATTACATAAGATGGCTATTTCAGTTTTTTGTTATAAAAGTACAGGGAAAGTCAAAAATCACCGTTGAATAAACCTGTACATATTTTTTTATAAAAATTATAAAACAACACAGTCTCATGACTCCTGATAAAATTTTTCGAGGGAAATGCATTTCCGCCCATTTTGTGCCCACCCAAATTGAAGCTCAGCATATATAAACGTCTGGACAATTCAAGCGGCCCAATCGAATATTTTGGATTAACTTTGCATGTAGTCAAATATCTTCCATATGAATAAAGATATCGATTCGCGGTTTGTAGAATTTAATTCTGAACACAGCTGTTTGGTCGGCTTTTTTTGGTCTGAAACATCCTACTGTTTACAGGGTGTCAAATAAAAGACAAGTGCGTATTTTTTAAATGAAAATTCATAGGTAATGGCTTTTCATGAAAAGAAAAAAAAACATATTTTTCCTATTTTGGTATCATAAAGAAGTCTTTTCGATACGCAAAGTACTGTCGAAAAGAAGCTCTTTTTGACACTACTTTTGTTGACTGATTGCTATGATATTAACAAAATTGTTCAATGTCAAGGCTCATTAGCAAAAATTTCGACACCGTTTTGAATGGGATTCCTAATAATACAGACGTCAAAAGTGGCAAGATGGCTGTCCAACTTTTGATCGCGACTTGAATAAATTAATGTTTTTCATTAAAAAACGTGCAAAATAGAAAAAAATAGTATAAAATACACGTTTTAAATGACATTTAGAGCACTGGCACGTTAGGAAACTCCCCGCAAGCGGGTCGTTTCTTAATTTCGTGCTCGTGCGATAAAATATGGTCTGTTAAAACTAGTATCTTAATTTACTCTCTTTAAATGGCATTTTTGTAGTAGAGGTATTGATTAGACATAATAAAACTGTATGGAAATATTGAAATGAATGAATAGTAGTATACATTTTTTTAAGAAAAATACCAATTTTGATTTTTTTTAAAAATTCCTCTTCGCTTATTTCGATTTCTTTCTAAAGCCCTGTGTCAGGTTATTTCTGGTAGTAGACCGTACCGTACTTTGTAAGAGCGGATTTGAAAAGATGATTAGTAAACAAAATTTGAGTTTTTTTTTAAGCAAAGGAGTAAAAAATGCCATATAAAAATTTAATTTGTTTTGTAGAAACACGGTACTGAGAATTTTTGGATGAAAAAGCATAATTTTTTCCACCACCCTGTAGACAGGTAGATTTCAAACAAAAGAAAAATAAAAACAACCAAACGGCGCTATTCAGAATAAAATTCTCTTTTAAAGTCTGAAAACCGCGCCATCGATATCTCTATTCGTACGTAATAATGGGAAATTAACTCAAAGATCGCTTGGTTGGCTTGGTTCATGCTTGAATTTGGATATTTCCACAAGTATAGCTGTAAAATTAAAATTATTTTCTTTAAGCGTCATTCCACAACTCTCTTCTAGTCCTTACTGTGTCTTGTTGCTAAGCATTTTGGTTTGGACAAAAATGCTTTTTCACTAATTAGGGAATAGCTGCATTGAAGAAGAATAAAACCTAGAGCAACAAAGTACATATCTCGAACAAATCTAAAACCCGCAGACTTTAATTAAAGTTCAAGGAAAGCAGCTTTAAAGTCCAATTTGCCGTTGTTTCCTTTATCGCGGAATCGGAACGTAGATGCTGTAGGAGCTCGTCGCACCTTAATTGCCTTTTAAAAGAAAGCAGCGCTTCCGCGAGAGAGCCAAAGCTGATTTGCTTAATGCTTTGTCATGTGTAACTAAAGTATAATGCCTCAATTTAGCAGGCTGTCGTCGGCATGCACTTTTCCAGTTACTATACCTTTCAGCGAGCTGTCTGTTTAAAAATATAAAATTGCGGCGAAACAATATTCTGGAGCGGAGCCGGCCAACTCTTTGCACAGTGGGCCGCCTATCAAATTGCATCCGATCTGCTAAAAACGTGTATGTAATAATTAAAGCGTAATAGTTATTTGGATTTACGGTGTGCGAAGTAACACTTTAGATGATGCGAAAGACATTTGTTGTTTTACTAGGCTGGCCGAAACTGTAAATGAGGAAGATGAATAGAATGGGACTGAAACAAATATTAATGTAGATAGTGTCTCCAATGGCAAAATCCAGAATTTAAAATTTTGTGACTTTCATAACATCACTTGGAAAAATGCACATCAAGAAGTGAAATAGGAAATGAACTGTGAAAGTAGAGGGAATGCGTCTATAGTCAGTGTCTTCAAGGGCTACATTCAGAATGTGAATGTATGGGGCTTGAAAGAGAATGCTTAAAGATCACTAAAAGAAATAAACTAACATTGTTTTGATAATGGAGACGACGAGAATCTGGACTGGAGTGTACCCAGTGACTTCAATGCCAATATTCAAAATTTGAATTCTTCTGATTTCAATGATATCAGCTGAAAAAGACCACTAAAACAGTTCAAGTAGCGTTTTTTTTTTAATGGAGAAGGTAAATGGAAGGATGAGAGTGAAGCAATTGGAATGTGGCTATGTTTTTCAAGAGGTACATTCAGAATGTTTCTAGCTTCAATGACGCAACCTGGAAAAAGACCACTAAAATGAGAGAAATAATAATTTTGTATAGTGGAGAAGATGAAGAGAGTGTGACTAAAAATCAACTGGAATGTAGCCAGATGCCATATTTAGAATTTTACTTTTTCTATTTTTAATGACCACTAAAACTTGTGAGACAGTTTTTTTTAAATGTAGGATAAAATATACAGAATGAGGTTTCATCAAATGGAGTTTATAGCCAGGTCTTCAAAGGCTACGTTTAGAATTTGAATATTTGTGGCCTTAATTGTCACATCACGTACCTCGTCAGGTACGCCAATTTACATTGAATTCACATCTTCTCTAGACCAGTGGCGTGCTCAAAGAGCTTGCCATCTATACAGAATTTAACTTTTTATTCAAATACATATTGTTAATTCAATCGAATCGAACTTATACATAGTTTAGTATGGTGAGCTCTTCTCATTCGCTGTCATATTTTCACATCTTCCTCTGGTCCAATGTAGGAATCAGCTTTCTTTCAACACATTATAAGTTCAATACGAATTCGTATCGAAGGAGAGTTTAATTAAACGTTTGATAGAGCAAATACCACTTGGAGCTATGTGAAAACAGAAAGGAAGGAATATGAATAATGGATTGCAAAAGTCTGAACCTAGGCTTGATGGTGATTCAGTTTTAATCATAGGATGACTGAATATACAAATTATGCCGCTCGAACTATGATTGACTTAAGTGCAAGGCATAGACTTAGTTCAATAAATATTGTTCATATTTTTAACGGATTTCCTGTGCTGAGTTATGAAGGAACCAAACTTAGAAGAACAGTAACAGAAATTGTCCAAACTGGAACTGACCTTTATGCATAGAGAAGGTAAATGAAATAGTTAAAAAGTAATAAATGGATAAACCGCAGTCTTATTATGGATAGAAATATTTGATTGCGTAAACTAGTTGAAAGGCTATTTTACAGTGGAGACAGTAAGAGATATTGTCGTATTTCCTTTAACGATAATATAGTATTATTACGTACTGTCAATTTACAATAATTTGAGGGCCTATGCAACACTTTGAGCTTTGGCCCACTGCATCCGGAGGACAGGCCGAATAAAAACATGTCATTTTTCTAAGCGGTCTTTTTCTTATATAAACTCGACTAAAGTTATTAATACGAACTAACTGGTTATGTCAAAGCCAAGCACTGCCGTCGTTAGAGTCGGAATACTAATCAGGAAAAAGTTCCGGGTCCGCGATTCTTGATTGATATGGCCGGGGAATAAGAATAAGGCCAAATTAAAGTTCCCTACCGACTCCATACCGTATCAATAGAATATTTTTGGTTCCTGTGATTTGCATATTATTTAGGTAATACGAAAGCGTTTTGGAATATGGGATATGTATAAGTTTGAAAAATTTTAAAATACCAACAGGCGAAGCTAAATTGTCAAAAACTCTATTACATCACTTATCATTATTAGCGCCAATTTTGCTGGACAGTTTTTAATTCATAGCTGAACGTCCATATTTCTTATTTTACTTTTATCCTACACGTGATGAGTGGAAAATTACCTTCGTGTTCCTAAATATTTTGATATATTCGAATTCCGTATAGATAGTAAATTTACGTCTGAAATCGTTAAGTCAATACATATGGTAATTTATCCAGCCATTATCATTTTCTTTCCTTCCCCATTACATTGGGCGTATCTCACTTCCCGTAGAAGTTGAATAACCGTGACAGGCGGCATTTTACAAACGAGAGCGGGTATCAGTTCCAGGCCAAACAAAAGTGCGTTCTAATCAACGAATAATTAATGCATGCAGATTATAGATCAGAAGCCCAATTATATACAAGTAGGTTTATCATTGTCTAATTGCCTAACCCAGATATCATTTAGAAATACTGAATTAATATTTTAAAAATATGCGAATCATAGAATCTAATTTAGAAAGAAGTCACAGGTCCATTTACTATTCATTTTATTTTTAAACTAAATGTATTTAATATAGGGCCAAGAGAATTTACTTTTCCTGGTTTTTAACTGCGACAGCTTTCCTAATCTGTTGCCAGTTCATAAGTCGAAGAACAGTTAAAGTTCATTAGATCTATGCGTTACTTAGACCAAGAATTTTTGTGGGATCAACAGCTAGAAAGAGCGGAAAATATGTGGATGTGATTTACCCCGACCTGTCTGAGACATTCGATATAGTATACTAAATTTTATATTACTTAAAAAGCGTAGTACTACGAGTAGTACAACAAGCAAACTATTGGTGATTTGGAAGGTTCGTATAGTAAACCATTCCATGTTTATTTTTATTCATTGATTAATTTGGAAAAACGATTAGGATCCAAAGTTGTCATGCAGCAAAACGTTCTAATTTGATTATTTCGACACGTCGACGTCGTCTTTTTTTTATGGCAGTGCACACACATTAAAGGGAGATCCTATGGCGCTCGACGAGCGGTGTGTGTGTGTGTGTGTGTGTGAAGATGTTGATTGACACGGTTCTTGAATAGTTGTAGGTTGTAATTAGTGGGAAACAGATGTCCTGGAAGTGAGTTCCACAGTGATGCAGTGCGCCAGACAAAGGAGTTCTTGTAAAGCGGTGTTCGAACTGGTGCGCTCTTGCCGTCTGTCGTGACTGTCTGACAGGAGTTGCCAGGGGCGGGATGATGCGGGCCAAATCCTGGGAACATATGCCGTGAAAGTATCTATAAATCTGTAAAACAGAGACATATCGGCCACAAGTCTGCGGTGTTCCAGACTATCCAGATTCCGGGTCAACTCCGGGTCGCCGACGAGACGCACAGCTCTCTTCTGAATGGAATCCAGCAGCTTTAGGGTGTGCTTTGGTGCGGCACCCCAGATATGTGAGCAATATTCGAAGTACGGTCTTATTTGCGCTTTGTACAGCCAGAGCAACTGCTGCGGTGTATAGAGTTTTTTGTTGCGAAATAGCGCACCAAGCTTCTGGAAGGCTGATTTTGCGATGTTAGCAACATGGTCATGCCATGACATATTGCTGTTGACCGAGATACCCAGCAGTCCGATTGACGAGGATGAAGGAATGGTCGATTCTGCCATAATGATGTCAGGGCCCGCTGTATTGGCCCTCTTGGTAAACGTTGCTGCATGGGTCTTTGCTGCATTGAACTGGAGCAAATTTCGGTCGCCCCAAGTTTGAACTTTCTCCAGATGTTGATTAATAGCTGTAATCTGCTCCTGTCTGCGGTGATGAGTCTCAGTCGCTGGTAAGGGTTTTTTCTGATCTTAATTGGGAGACAAGGGTACTGTCATCTGCAAAACTGTAAACAGGATTATTCGTTTCGATCAGCAGGTCATTAATATAGATAAGGAACAGAGTTGAAGGTATTGCGCCCTGAGGCACGCCCGCGTTGATGGTGAATGTGTCCGAGATGTGTCCATCGACTGCAACGTGTAGGGATCGGTTCTTAAGGAAACTGGCCAGCCAGCTGCAGAAAGAGGCTGGCAGTCCGAAGGACGGCAGTTTGTTGAGCAGTCTGTCATGCCAAACTCTGTCGAATGCCTTTGAAATATCCAACGCAATCGGTCGTGACTCTCCTTAGTTTTCAATTGCCCTACTCCATATATGAGTGTCATAGGCCAACATATCTCCTGTCGATCTCTCTTTACGAAAGCCGTATTGATTATCGCTGATTATTCTGTTGCTCTCGAGGTACTTGAGTAGTTGCTGGTTGACTACACGTTCCATCACTTTGGAGATTATTGAAAGCAAGGCAATTGGGCGATAGTTTGAGGGCGTGGTTTTCTTGCCATTTTTTTGGAACAGGTTGCACTCGAGCAACCTTGCAAGAGGATGGGTAGATCCCTTTTCCGTAAGAAAGAGAAGAAAGCCTGAAAAAAACGGGTGTTAGTTCGTTGGCGCAGTCTGGTATTCCGACCGATCCTGATGCCTTTTGCGTATCTAGTTCTTTAAGGATTTTGCGAATATCATGATGATTAAACTTGACCTCTGCCATGGTAGTGTTGATGGTCGATATGGTGGGGAGAGTCTTGCCTTGGGTGACATCTAAGGTAGAGTGTGATGAAAATATTTTAGCGAGCATGTTTGCTTTTTACTTGGCTGTAGTCGCCGTGATGCCACGTTCGTCCGTCAAAGGTGGGAGAGACGTTTTTGCAAAGTTGATACTTACTGCCTTTGCTACCGACCAGAAATTCCTGGAACCACTGGGACATTGCAAAAGTTTATTCCTGATCCTTTGATTGTGTTTGTCCTTAGATTCGTCGATCACACGTTTGCATTAGTTTCTCGGTTCGACAAAATAATTACGATTTTCAGCGGTCTGATTTTGCTGCCAGTACTTTAGGCTTGCTGTATCCTACCTACAGCTCTTTCGCATCTTCTGTCAAACCAGGGCTTTCCTTTTGATGGTAACTTGATGGAATTTGGGATGTATGCTTCCATTCCTGAGGAGATTACTTGCGTGATCTCTTCGCAGCAGACTGACGGGTCGTCAGTGCCAAAGCAGATGTCGAGCCAAGGAAAATCTAGGTAGAACTCCCTTAGATCGTCTCAGTTTGCAGATTAGTAATGCCAGATTTTGCGAGGCAATGGTGGGTCCTTCTGTCTGAGTGGCAATTCACACACCGTTGTAATAAGTTTGTGGTCGGAAGTACCTAATGGCGGACGAACTATAATTGTGTACTGGTCAGGATTGGTGGTTAGAAAGAGATCCAGGAGAGCGGCGAATTCGCCCCTCTCTGAGATTCGAGTTGGTTCGTCTACAAGTTGAGTAAGCCCGCAGCTGATGGCAAATGCTTCAGCTTCTCTACCTTCATTGTCGGTCTTGTTGTGATGTTTGGGCCAGTTGGTGTTGTGGGCATTGAAGTCTCCCATAACGATTATTTCTGAACTGGGGTGATCGACCTGTATTGAGTCAAAAGTAGTAGCTAGTGTTGAGAAAAAGCTTTGGGAGGCTCTATCGCTCGGAGGGCGATAGAGACAAATTTGGTTAATCCCTTGGCGGTGAACTTGAGCCACATGACGTCAAGGTTGTGCGGTTCGAGTGTTTCCTCGCGGTGACATGAAAGGTCACTTCGTACAAAAAGGCATATTTCGAACTTATGTCTAAATCGGGTATGTAAGTCGTAACCGGGATAGGGGTAGTTAGTTCACTGTTGTTGTTGTAGAACATACTGGTGTTTCTGTAAGGGCTAATATGTGTGGTCTATTTGCTTGTAGATGTTGGTGTATGTTTGTATTTAGGCCTCTTATGTTGCAGAAATCTATTCTAAATTGGTTCGGTATCTTTGCTATCTGTGAAATGCGAAATGAAGGGCTCCCAGGGCCTCCTACCGCCCGGAGATCCGACTGGCCGGAGAGTTTATTTCCGGAATATTTTGATCTTGGAAGCACCATCATGTCCATATATTCCTACTGTGGAACCCGGGAACACCAGCACGGAGGCGGAACGTGATTAGGCGTATGCATCTACCACTTAGGGCCGCTTCCACTGGAAGCATCGGCCTCAGATTCATTCCTTTGGTGGTCCCTAGTCTGACAGGGGTAAAAATGGGGTTTGTTAGATCACTCCCCAGTGATCAGCTCCAGACTTTGTACTCTGGTGTTCTCCAGCCTGGAGGAGGACGATGGGATTTGATGGACCTCATCCCGTGGCAACTCGGAATGGCGGGGGCGTCACTCCTCGTAATCAAACTGCTCTCACCAGTTTGACATTCCTGCCAGCCAACACAATGCAGCCCTTCTTGTCACAAACTGTCATTTATCGGCTCCAGACTTTGTACTTCTGTGTTCTCCAGCCTGGGGGAGGACGATGGGATTTGATGGGCCATATCCCATGTCTACTACGTGTTAATAAAATAGAATAGTTATATCGAATTCTTTCATGTCTATTACTTTCTGGTCTGTATTTATATCAAATTGAAATCGATTTGTAATTGTGGCACTTGCGGTTAGTTAACTGTCACTTTGCCACATGTAAAATAGATAGCTCATGTCGTGTTTAGTATTATTGATTTTTCAAATTTTCTACAAGATTTAGAACTGACTAAAATTGAATTTATTAAATCCAATCAAATTTTGTAACCCAAATCAAAGAAAGTCTATAAATTTGAATGTGATGACACATTGAGGCTTGAAAGAATTATTAAAAGGCCAGTGTGCATGTTATATGTTATTAAGAACAAATGATTTTCAAATAGTACGAAAATTTACTTGAATTTTTATAAAAATGTATTCGTGCTTATAACTTTCCTCTAGCTCGAAAAATTTGTTTTTTTTTATGTTCGGCACACACACAGAAGGGAAATCCTTTGCCACTGAATGAGCGGTGCGTGTGCGGAGACGACGGTGGACGTTGGACTTAAAGGGCTCTAGGTTGTAATTTTCGGGAAAAGACGTTACTCGGAAGTCCATTCCAGAGCGAGGTAGTTCTGCAGACAAAGGAGTCCCGCAAAAGCCAAGTCCTAGGAGTTCGCAACTGAATCGTATGTTTATGACCAGCTTGTGCCTAATGGGTGTTTCTGTTTGGCATAACTTTGGACTGAATCATAAGTGCCGTTCCTTCCGTAGTAGCATCGATAGTAAAGAGATAGGTCCGCCACTTTTCTTCGATGTTCGAGGCTATCCGATTTTGGTGCCAAGACATGTTGTCTTCTACGCTGATATAATTGCTTGTCCTGCCCAAAAGATAGCTGACATAGAGCAGGAACAGTGTGAGAGAAAATATACACCCTTGAGGAACTCCGACATTAATTTTAATTTCCTCCGAGAGATGTCCATCAATACCAACTCGGATGCTTCGATTTCTTGAGAAATTAAAAAGCCATAGAAGCAGTGCTGGTGGTCGTCCGTAAGCTGTCAATTTCCTTGACAATCCGTCATGCCACTCCCTATCAAATTCTTTGGATATGTCGAGAGCCACTGCACGAGATTTGCCGTAGCTCTCGATGACTTTGGTCCACAGGTAGGTCACGCAAGTCAGGAGATCTCCGGTTGGTCTGTGCTTGCGGATGCCATACTGGCCATCGCTTATGATGCCTGATGATTCGAGATATTTTAAAAGTTGTTCATTGATCAGTTTCACCATGACTTTGAACATAATGGGAACTGGACGGTAGTTATTTAGAATCTTTTTTTTTACCGTTCTTCGGGATAAGTTGCACCTGAGCGCATGTTCAGCTAGAAGGAAAGCGGCAGTTCGGTATGATAGGAGAGAGAAAAGCCTGCATAGTGGAGCTGTTACTTCAGCAGCACATTTATTAAGCATTATTGCGGGAACACCAATCGATCCTGTGCTTCGTTGGTGTCTTGGCTTTTGAGTATTCGTTTCACATCTCTTTGACGAAATACCAGACCTGGCATTGAGGCATTCACTCTCGGGATAATTCGGGTAGTCCTCCCTTGAGGATCCAAGTTGAAGTTGAAGCAAACATTTCGGCAAGATTGTTCACTGTTTGTTTGGCCGTTTCCGCTACTGTTCTTCCTCCTTTCATTTGTGGCCCTACGCTCTTCGAGTGCAGAGGATAAACTGCCTCGTTCAGGACAACTCATTGGATGGAAAATTAAATGTTCTCTTAAGCTAAATAATACATACCGAAACAATGCGAAAATTGTAACACGTCAAACTTCAAACGTCTGTACTGACTATGCGAGTAATACGAAATTTCATGTGGAATTGAAATCACGAGAGGTGTCAAAAAATGCACATTACGGTATGATTTTAAGAACGCACAGACACAAAACAAGAAACGCCGCAAACTACTGCTTAAACCAGAAAATGTGGCCCAACCTGTCTCAATTTCGAGAGGCGATAATCGGAATTTAATGACGAGGCATAAAAACAATCGCACCGCTCCGCGAGTGTTAATTTAGGTGTTTCGAAGTGAGGTAATGATGACGTTATTAAAAGGGAATTACGCCCCTCGACGGCCCATGTTGCGTTACCAGGCGGCGTCGAAATGACGCAAGTTTTAAAGTACCGATGTGACTTTTTGTTTTGGGATTGGGTCTTTTTGTTGCCTGATTTAACTGGGTAAATGTGATTCTTTTTTCCATAGCCCAACTACTCCTATTATTTGTTTCAATGCCGAGTTATTATACATTTATGATGATGATATACAGCTTAAAAATATTGAGGGCATACCAAGTAAGAGAAACGGTGGTAACATTGTAAGTAAGATAGTTTATGTTATGTGTTAAAATATCAGATACCAAATCAAAGGCCTTAGTCCGGTTGTAGATAGGTGCATAGGTAGCCAGCACATCTGGTATGACCCAAAAGGCTTGGGATAAAATATTCTGTATGGGAACGTCAACAGCTAAAGAGTTAAAATAGATGTTTAGAAGAGACTAAATAAAACTGAAAAAAATTGGGTAAAATCTCAAAGATTATTAGAGATATTAGATTATATGAGATGAGAAAAGACCGAAATACGGGCAGTTGGGGAAAGAGTGGGTTAAGAGAAGATGCAAGAAGAAGTTGATTATTAATACCTATTACTTGGGAGTGTAGCGATGGAGTGACATCAATTACTAACTATTTGAAAACTAAGCTCAACTGAGTTTGAGCAAATTATTTCAAATTTAGCTAATTTTGACTAAATACCGCTTAAAAACTCCTATTTAGACAAATCGCTTGCTAGTACTCAGAGAATGATTTCAAACCATCTGTTGTCTTATGTGCACGGTGTATAATTACATGAAACATCGACAAGTGGTACTCCCATCGCTATAAAAGCCGACCGAGTCGTTGCAGTAGTTCACACGAAAACAAATTAACGTACGCGGTCATTAATAATGTTTTAACGTTAATTAATAATAAGCTGTTCACGGATTGAACGGAACTTTTGAAAAAGTCGCTTGTGGACGAAAAAACATTTAGGTTAATGACAATATTATTTACAAATCAATAAATATACGGGATAATTCTAACGCAAATCGAAAATATTTAGGACATGGTTTCCCGATGTGTCATGAATGACTGCATTATGGAGCTATAGGGTTTTAAATCTAGATCTACAAATCAATAATTACACGGGGTGATTTGAAAGTACACAGAAGATATTCAGGTTATGATTGCTGATGTTATTCCGAGAGTAAAAGCCATAATGAATCATTCTTCTAGCTTTTGTACGTAACTATAGGCTAACAAAAATTTTATTTTTATTAACAATACCAATTCCGATCGAAGTTACAATAATTTAATAGAAAGTAATACGTTAAAATACGCTAGAGACTAGCCTTCCAGTACTGTGTATTTTTAAATTTCTTCCTAGAGAAGGATGGTTACTTCCCATAAGAGCCTATGGTTACTTACTATCGCCCCGTGCCCCGCGGCCCTCTCACCAACATCGTCGTCTGTTGTGAGCTGTGACATTGCTGCGCGATGAGTGGCCTTCCTTTTGCCATTACTGTCATTGCATCT
Organism: Pissodes strobi; assembly: GCA_016904865.1. NCBI lineage: Eukaryota > Metazoa > Arthropoda > Insecta > Coleoptera > Curculionidae > Pissodes > Pissodes strobi. The sequence goes on from MU184227.1 coordinate 171,922, forward strand.
TCTATGTTTTGGTGCGTTGAACATTGAAGAACTTGATACTTATTATATTTTTCGTTTGATCCTAAATAAAATCCCATAACTTGAGGATTTTAGCAGATACCAAGTGCCTGTTTTGCAGAATATTTTATAATAGTTCTAACTTTCATTAAAATATTATGAGTTCGATGCGAATTCGTATTTAACTTGCAATATTTAAACAGAAAGTTAAATTCTACGCTGGTGGCAGGCATGATACTGTCCAATATCTCATATCTCTCTAGTTCAGTGACACGCCCAAATGGTTGACTACCAACGTAGAATTTAACATTCTATTAAATTATTGTATGCCAATTACAATACGGCACGCCACTGTACAAAATATTTGCGTATCTCTCTATTTTAGTGGCCCGCCCGAAAAGCTTGACATCAATGTGTAATTTAACTTTGTATTAATATATCGAACAGTAGGCTCACTACAAACGTAGAATTTAACTTTCTGCTAAGCTATTGTAGGTTCAAATTGTATTTCTCTTACAATAATTTAATATCAGCAATTTGGGCATGCCTAAAGTGTTCGCCACCCAACGCAAAATGTAATCTTCTTCTAAAATATTCTAAGTTAAATATAAATTGAGACCAAACTAACAATTGTTTAATAAATAAGTAAACTGTACATTGGTGGCCAGCCCTTCGCAGCTATCTCGAAGTCTCAGGCGCATCCAAAGGAGCCACCAATGTATTTTGTTTGTAAAATAATTAATGTATATTTGAAATCGTATTTAGAATTCGAGCATAAAATAATTCAACAAAATAAAATTGCGTTGTTGGCGAGTCTATTGGGCGCACCCGTGACTTCGAGATAGCTGCGAAGGGCTCGCCACGAAGGTACAGTTTACTTATTTATTAAACAATTATTAGGTGGATCCCAATTCATATTCAATGTAGAATATTTTAATAGAAAGTTAAATTTTACGTTGGTAACGAGCTCTTAGGCATGCCCAAATGGTTGGTCACCAACGCAGAATTTAACTTTCTCTGAAAATATTTGAGGTCAAATACGAATTGAAATTTCTTCTTCTTCAAGTGCCTATTCGTTCCAAATATTGGCGATCATCCTAAATATGATGACTTTGTTCACGGCTGCTCTAAATAGTTCGGTAGTATGTTCTTAAGTTTTTAAGCCATGATGCTCTCCTTCTTTCTGGTGGTCTTCTACCATAAACTTTCCCTTGGAGAACGGACTTTAAAAGGTGATATTTGCTTTCGTTCCTCATAATATGTCTGAGGTACTCAAGCTTTCTTCTCTTGATGGCGTTCATTACTTCCAAATCATTCTTTATTCTCTCCATCACTGCCCTGTTGGTCACTCTGTCCACCCATGATATTCTCAGTATCCTCCTGTAAAGCCACATTTCGAAGGCTTCGAGACTTCTTTGTGTTGCCTAGGTTAATGTCCATGACTCCATCCCATAGAAAAGAATCGAGAAAATATAGCATCGGAGGAGTCTGATTTTGATGTCGATGTTGTGACTTTTAAACAGTTTAGCCATTTGGTTGAAGTCGGCCCTTGCTTTCTCTATTCTACACCTGATCTCCTGTTAGTGGTCCCAATTATCATTGATCATGGTCCCCAGATAGATGAACTATGTTATTCTATCTATTGGTGTGCTGATCGTTAAGCCGCATCTTCTCCCAGTTTCTCTACTGATTACCATGAATTTGGTTTTACTAATGTTAATTTTTAAGCCATAGTTATTGCTGACGTATTTTATTTTGTTCATTAGTTCTTGTAAGGTTGTTATGTTGTCAGTGAATCTGCTTACCGGATTTTGTTCATTCGTTCTCCATTCAGCAAAATTCCTATGTCGGTGGTCTCAAAGGCCTCTTTGAAGATTAAATATGAGTGGTGACAGGATACAGCCCTGTCTAACTCCTCGAAGAATGTTTACTGTGTTGGTTTGCTCTTCCATATTAATTTTAATAGTAGCTGATTGATTTCAGTAAAGGTTTCGGATGATTCTTAGATCTTTATCATCCATCCCTGAATTCATCAAGACGTCTATCATCTTTTCGTGTTTTACTCTATCGAACGCCTTCTGGTAGTCTATTAAACAGGCAAAAATACCACAGTTCATATCCCTACAGCGCTGGAACAATACTTGTAGACAGAACAGTGCATCTTTTGTACCCATGCCCTTCATAAATCCAAATTGTGTATGTGACACTCTTTCCTCGCGGATCCTATAGATTCTTCGATGAATGATTTTGAGGATCGTCTTTAGCATGTGACTCATAAGACTAATTGTTCTGTAGTCATTACATGCTTTGGCTCCCTGTTTCTTTGGTAATATTATAAATTCAGTGATAAGCCATTCTTTTGGAATGTTCCCAGTATTGTATAGATGCTATTAAAAATGCCAGTCAGGAATATGATGGACTCATCGTCAAGAAGCCTGAGGAAATCCGAATATACTCCATCCGGCCCTGGAGCCTTTCCTTCCCTTAGAGTATTAATGGCCGCTCTAATTTCCTCTCTCATGATATCAGGTCCGGACTCAGCCTGAATGGGGGTGGATCTAATCTCTCATAAAAAAAAACAACTGTTCTATAATACTTCTTCCAAGTTTCTTTAATATCTTCTCTATTCACAATCAACTCTCCTGCATCATTTACCAATTTTCCCACATTTTTCTTTTTGAACTTTCCTGTAACTTCTCTCACCTTCCTATGTACATCGAACTCATCAAATCTGCTTTGCAAAACTTCTATTTCTTGACATTTCTCATCCAATTCTATTTGTTTGGCCTCTCGAATTTTCCTCTGTATGTCCCTTTGTATGCTTTTGTATGTTGAGGAACTGTTCTTTTGTTTTCTCCGTTCTTCCATGAGTAACAAAATGTCTTCTGTCATCCATGATTTATGTTTCGCTCCATCATTCTTCAGGTACCTATCTTTGACATTCTTCTGCGTTATCAATCTTCTCCGCAATCAGTCTACTTTTGTCGTTGAAGGACATCAACGACAAATTAATGCTGACTGACTTTACTTACCTCCTCACTGTATCGTTCTTAAGTTTTCTGGGATTATATTTTGGTTGTTTTATTTTATGTATAATCTTAAATTTTGTCCTATATTCTCCGACGACTGGATTGTGGTCCGACTGTATGTCTGCTCCCGGGTATATTTTCACGATTGTGAAGCTGTTTCTATATCTTCGATTTATTAAGATATAATCTATCTGGTTTCGGATGATATGGTCTTTTCCGTCGTCTCTGGGAGAAGTCCAGGTGTATAGTCGTCTGTCTGGTAACTCATAGAAGGTGTTTGTTATTACTAAGTCATGTTCGGATGCAAATATACTAAGAGTTTTCCCCCTTACGTTTCTAACGCCAAGCCCGTGAGGTCCAATGTGTTTCTCTTCTCTTCACTTCCCTATTTTGGCATTGGAGTCACCGATTAAGATAAGGATTTCTTGTTTAGGGAGTTTCTTTATAAAATCTTAATGGGAGTAAAATTCTTCTACTTCCTCCTCACTGTGATCAGTGGTAGGTGCATATACCTGTATTATGTAGGTGTTCACTGGTGACGTATTCAATTGTAGGAGCATGACTCTTTCGTTCATAGGCAAAAAATTAGTGACGTGTCTAGCAACATCCTTGAATTGAAACTACAATAGTTTAATAGAAAGTTGCATTCTACGTTGGTGGAGAGCCGTCGGACACGCCACTGTTCAATAGATTTGCACATTTGTCTTTTTTCAGTGACTTGGCCGAAGCGCTCGACACCAAAGTAAAATTTAACTTTCTGTTAAACTATTGTAAGTTTGGAATTTTAACCTACAATAGTTCAACACAAAGTTAAACTTTATATTGATGGCGAGCTTTTTGGGCGCGCCACTGGATTAGAGATAGTTGCAAAAATATTGTACAGTGGCCTGCCCGAAAGGCTCGCTACCAACGTAGAATAATTTAACTTTCTATGAAACGATTGTGATTTCGATCCAAATTCGTATCGTACTTAACAATAATTCGAATGAACTTTTTAACAAACTATTGTGAGTTCGATCCGAATTCGTGATTAATTTACAATAGTTTAATAGATAGTAAAATCTTATGTTGGTGATGAGCCCTGTACACTATTTTTACGTATCTCTCTATTTCAGCTCTTCAGACATGCCACCAACGTAGAATTTAACTTCCTATTAAACTAAAAATAGAATTTAGAAAAAATCGTACTTTGCATACAAATAAATGTTTGCTAATATTAAGACTAAAGCTATTTGTTATAGCTTGAGGTATACGAGTGATAAGTGCATACCTACTTTTCTTCCTCGTTAAAGTATACGGGTCATTCGAAAGTGCTTAAGCTAAACCATGATTGCAGAGGTTATTCTAAGACTTCAAGTTTTAATTAATGAATGACCTAATGGCTTAAAAAACTTTATATTTCATCAGGTTATCTCGGAACCATACGACTTCTTGCATTTTGTTGGGTTCTAATACCGTTTAGGAGTAATTCCACAAAATATTCATCAAGGAATAAAACACTTTTCATGGGGTCGATAGATCGAAAGATGCGTCTACAATGTATCGCGTTGGACATTTCCTCCAATAAAAAATTGCAAGATATAAAAAATATATATAAGAGTACTATCTCTTAAAATGAGATTAAAAAGGCTCATAAATAACATGCAAAATATATTAACGGAGAAATTGTAAAAATTCTACAGGAGAATAATTTTAAAAAATTATTGCAATTTTTAAATAAGTATTTTAAGCGCGCACTACTTTATCAAATTTTATTTAAAAAATGCACGCTTTTAAGTGTATGATTCAATTTCACTATATTTGAAGCTATCTTAAGTTCAATACGATTTGGGATTTAATTCACAATTGAATATCAAGTTAAACTACACAATTCGGATATAGCTCATAATAGTTTTATAAAAAGTTAATCTATACTTTGGTAACGATCTTTTCGAGCACGGTAGTAAATTAGAGAAAATGCAAAGTCCGAAAAGTTCACCACCAATCTCTAGTTTAAGTCGTTATTGAACAATTGTGAGTTCAATCAATACCCACTCAATACCAAGGCGTTAGTGCTTGTCGTGTTACGTCATCGATGTAGCCCGTGCAATTTTAATCATACAAGGGGATACATACACTAATATTTATGAAAACTATCAACAGTTAGCTTTTTTTAAAGAACGCTAGCTATATGACAGATTTCTCGATAAATCTCAAATGGTATGTTTGAGTTCTAGTTTAATACTATAGGTGTAGTATTAAATGCAGGCTCGTAACCTGCGCTAACATTCAGGATATGTATAATAATTTTTTATACTACTGAAAAAACATTATTGCACATAAATACATAAAATAATTAAAAAAACTGGATAAAAAATATACTTTAGTAGGTATAATGTAGGTATGCATGTTCTGCAGTTTCAAATTTTATTTACCTAATATTGAGCCTAACCTAGTGTCTAAGTGAGTGTTTAGGTATAAAAACTATATACATATTATAGAACACAAGCCATGAAAATTCATTAAACTTTTAGAGAAATAGGTCCCAAATTAGCTATGTTTAGTTATAAAAAATATTTATGCAACGGAGTTTTATCCACAATACCAAAACAGAATTATTGCTCTCGACGCGTGTTTCGCTAACCATATTAGCATCATCAGGGGATGATTAAAACCATGATTAATCATCTCCTGATGAAGCTAACATGGTTAGCAAAACGCGCGTCGAGTGCAATAATTCTGTTTCGGTATTGTGGATAAAACTCCGATTTAGTGCATTTTGCCGAAGGTTCCAAGCCCCAACATAGTCAGGTTGTTATAGTGCTCCTCATACTCAATTTTGTTTATTTCAAGGACTTTAACTCATCAATATTTTTGAGCTTTTCATCTCTACTCGGTCATATTTTGACAATTTTTGATAAATAACTAGAGCAAATTAAAAAATAGACGGTACAGGCTTCCTTCAGCCGTAGTTTTAGTAAATCTATTGCAAAAAGTTTACCAGTATTTGTACTTTTTATCATACTACCTCCAGGAAAATGCGCTTCACATACTTTCCAGTTGTTTATGAGCATAGCTTTGAGCCATTTTTGATGCAAACGTACGTCCTTGGGAAACTAATGAACTTTAGACACATTTTTTTAGCTTCTATTACAGCCAGGAATACAACACTTTTGAGGCATAATTACTCTAACTGACAGTTATCACAAAACTACCCGAAAACGAGAGAAAAACATACAATTAAACACAAACGGCCGACGCCACAAAAGCAGCAGGTCTTTAAGTCCGAAATATATAGCTTTACGTATTTAAAAATACGCCTAAATTGTATACTTAAATATACAACGAAATATTAGGTACAAGTTCCACGCACTTAAAAACACAAATAATTCCGATTTCAGAAAAATGTAAGAAAATAACACTAATTACCGATTACCGCATCCATCAAGTAAGGCAAATTCGTAAACTAATCATTTGTTTTATTTGCGCTGTTGCCGGCACTATAAGGAAAGTGCAGTAGACTCTCGCTAATTGGCGGATATTGGGACATTACCCACTCAATAGGTGCTATTGGTTCGGTTAGCGATACTACCAATTATTGAAATATGCATATTATCCAGCGGGTATATGTCTATTTTAAATATAAATGTAAAAGCAATCTGTCTGTCTATATTTCATAGGTATAGATACATAATGCGAATAATCTATCCAATACTTATGTACGTATGTATGTATGTATTTAGAGAAATGGTTAGTAAAAATGTACGAAATTTAAAACGTACTTATTTATTTATTCCCATTATACCGCGTCGCCGATCATCGAGCGAGTACATTGTATCATTTTAGGAAAGTTCACGGACAGTGTAGTAGCATTAGATAATTTAATAAATAAATTACGAAATACCATAATATAAAAAGAGGAAAGAACATTATATGAAAATATGTTTTTTACAATATTGTAGAAATTTTAATGTAAGAGTTACATTTTTTATATACGTACATCAATTCGCTACTAGCGTAGTAGTGTGATAACCTTGCAACCAACTTCGCCTCGATCGCGATTACCCCTCCACCCGCAAGCCCTCCTTTCATATCTTAACTCCAAATAGCAAAGGCCTACATGCAATACGTTACGAGCTAAAACTTTCTGAGCACTTAGTCCTATTTTAGAGGTGTTGCTGGTTCAATTCGAATTCGTAATGAACTTAAAGTACTTTAATAGATAGCGAAATTCAATATTACACTTAAATCGTGCATTTTTTAATAATATTTGATTTAGTAGAATGCATTTTATAATACTTGTTTTGAAATCGCAACAATTGTTTGAAATTCTCCTTTGGAGCTTATCACAATTTCTCCGTTAATATATTTTGTCCTGCTCTTTTTTAGAAGTTTTTCTAATCTCAAACAAAAAGATTCCTGGCTCTAAAAAAGAAAATGATTAGGAAATGTAGTAAAAAGCTCGTGCACTCTGTCAAATTTTGATTTGATTATCTCAAGATGACAAGAATGTTGTCATATTGTTTAATTACTGGTGTAGTTAGTGTTATTAGGTAAATAATTGTTGCAATTTAGAGGTGCTATATATTTATAAATTGGTATTAAATGTTTTGTGAAGAATGCAATGATTTATGTTTAAAGATTTAATTAATTATTACGTATGTCTTAGCAGCTTCAGTTTTTAGCAAAGGCAATCAGGTATTACAAGAAATTACCGGAAGCTGAAGCAACACCTTCTAATAAAGATAAATGCGTTTCTTCAGCTTCTGTTCATTTTCATAACACCCGGTTGCCTTTGATAAAAACTAAAAATGCTAAGGGACACTTAAAATTAACTAAATCTATAGCTAAAATATATCGCCCAAACGGAAAGCCATATACTCGTACATATTATGGAATAAAGCGCTGTCCAGTCCAAACCTAACAGTAGAAATTTTGTTCAAACTTGTCCAGGCGCTGAATGCGGATGATCAAGAAATAATTATAAAACGGTAGTTGGTGCCTACATCTCAATTTGTGAGCAGTTTTTAAAGAACACATGTTAATAAGGTATTACACTAACACAAATGAATTCCAAGAGAGACGGCGCCTCTTTGTTGAAAGACTCAAACACCATGTGCATACAATTTTAGAAAATTACTCAGGTTTTTATTATCACGTCGGAGACGTAATTAGCTGTAAATGTTCAATTGATTTAATGTTAAAAAATATTAAAAAATAAATTCGAAAAAATATTATGTGGATATTGATCAATTATTCCACAACTTATTATTGAACCGATGGCCCCTAAGATAACCGGATCTTAGTCCTATAGATTTTTCTCTGCGGCCGTTGAAAGGGCAATATTTATAAAACACAGTCAGTACAAGTTGAGATCTCTGACACTGAAGCAGAAAAGAGTTCAGAATGTTTATATAATATACGTCACCAGCGGAAACAGGTTTTATTTACTGTTTGCAACTTATCAAAAAATATATTATATAGGCTCGCAATATCTCCGGATTTAGCTCCTTTAAATTTATTTCTTTGTCAGATAAGTCGGCGAACGAATCATTAGCTGGTCTATCCCGAAACTAAATGTAATGATTTTAGTTGGTAATCGCGTAACTCGGCTCCTGGAAACTGGAGCGGCGAATCGATCTAGTTCAAACTAATGCTGTCTAATTGACAGGTTGTGTTCGATCGGCTCGGAACACGGGATATAGTTAATTAATGTCAAGACCCGTGTTCCGCAATAACGACGTCCGCTGCCTCTTCGGCATTAGAGCGGAATACGCTTAACATTACATGTGTAAGTACGGCGCCCGACTAGAGCATTTACTATCTGATTTGCTATAAATGCTGACAAATTGGGGTTACCTATCGAGGGTTCTAAAGCAACTAGTTTATTTCTTTTCGTTTATCAAGATATTGGGGGTCATAATATTACTGAATTTCGACATACAACTTTCGGAAAATATGCATTAGAATGTAGCGTATGCTCTACAGTGTAGTTCAGATATTCTTTCACTGGTTGTTAATATGTAAAGATTTATCGAAAAAACTGACAAAAAAAGCCACTAAGCAAACGCCTATGTCCCCCTTGTTGTGACATAAAAGCGTTTCCCCACCGGTTAGGTTTATCATGAGATACGCTTCTAAACTATATTATATATAATTAAATGGCTTTGAAGGCCTATCTAAACGTACGCCTTTCCTTTACAGTTAAATGAAGTACAATACTGCTATTAGTAAAAGCATATCTCAAATTGTGCGTGTCTGTTCGATTAGGAAAAGTTTTTCTATGGGCAGACATGGCAGGCCAGGAAGAACGATTTTCTTCAAATTTTTAAAACAAACCGCTTGGATTAAAATTGTCTGTCATTGTTCTTAAATGCACCTCTGCTGAAAACATTTATTTATCGGTATTTGTTATAATTTCAGTACTTATCTAAAGTATTTTGCTACATATCTTTAAATAATAAAATACCATGCATTGTCCCACAAGGTATTTGTTCGCTTTGGGAGCAAAACCGGCGAAAACTAACCATAAATAACCCAACGCATACTCAAAATCTAAAAAGAAAGCTTTGAAAAATACTTGCATTCATGAACTAAACCCTACAGTACAGCAACTGAACAGTAATCAACACCTCATCCAATGACGATAAATGTAGTATTTACAGATAAATCGTGTCTGAAAACGGTAATAAGATATAAACGTAGAATTCTACAGGTATTCTAATAAATGTCTACTGCTAAATAAATATGCTACCAAGTATACGCCATAGTTTCTACCGGGATTTATTTGGGTAACCGAGCGGCTAGACACAGCGTTGAAAAATCAACCTAATAATTTGAATAAAGAGTTCGGCCCAGTATTACTGACAGAGTATAATGATTTAATTGATTAACTGAATAAAGGAAATTAGTTTTCTTTCAACCAATGGTTTTTTGTTGCAGCTTAGGAAAACCTGCTTTCATTTATTTATTGCTTTTAAAATTGAAAATGGAAATGTTTCTGTTTTCCTATTATGGGGCATCAAATCACAAAAAAGTGCATGGTACATTTGCCACACATGACGTCAGACAGGTGAGAGATCGTGTTAGTATGTTTATGTGGACGGAATCGGTTCAAATGACAAAAAAAACTGAACTGAAACTAACCGAAAGTTGATTGAACGACTAACCTAAAGTAACCAAAAGCATCAAACAGGGTTGAAATGTATGGGAACAGATTAAAAAAAATAAAAGTAAGGAAAACTAACTCAAAGTAACCGAACTTTGACGACTAACCAGAACTAACCAAAAACATTCAAATTGTTTATAACGTATCGGATCTACTTCAAATTACTAAAATAAATTGGAACAAATTGAAACTAACCGAACGTTGATTGAACGACTAACCAAAATCACCAAAATCGGCTAAAACGTATCGAATCAGATCATAAATATTAAAATAAGTTAAAACTAACCCAAACTAACCAAAAACATTAAATTTTGATTATAACGTATCCGAGCCCGGTCCAAATGACTAAAATAAATTAAAACTTACTAAAATTATCCGAAAGTTGATTGAAGGACTACCCAAAACTAACCAAAGGCGCCAAAAAGGAGCAATAAAAATAATAATCATAATAATAATAATAATGCTTTATTCTCAAAAAAATTCACAATTTGTAGACAAAGCTAGGGCTAAGTCAAAAATATACAGGTAGAGTACAAAACAACAGACAAAGCATATCGAAACAGTTTAACAAATTAAAGTAAGTTAAAGCGAACCCAAATTAACCGAATTTTGGCGGCTAACTAAAATTCACCAAACACATTAAAATTGGTTATAACGTACCGGAACCGGTTTAGAAGACTAAACTAAATTAAACCTAACTGGAATTAGCTGAAAGTTGATTGAACGGCTAACCAAAAGTAACAAAAAGCACCAAAGAGGGCTAAAACGTATCGGAGCAGATTAAAAATATTAACAATAGTCAAAACTAACCCAAATTAACCGAATTTTGGAGACTAACCAGAAGTAATCAAAAACATTAAAATTGGTTATATAGCATCGGAACTGGTTCAAATGACTAAAATAAAATAAAACTATCTGAACGCCTACCCAAAGGAACCAAAAGCACTAAAAATTGCTAACACGTATCGCAACAGATTAAAAATATTAAAGTAAAATTAGCCTAAATTGAAACTAACCAAAAGTTTAATGGACGACTAACCAAAACTAACCAAATCTATTAAAATTTATTACAACGTATCGGAATCGGTTCATATCGCTAAACTAACTTGAGATTAAGTGAAACTAACCAAAAGTTGATTGGACATCTAACCAAAACTAACCAAATATATTATAACTGCTTATAACGGATCGGAACCTGCTCAAATTAGTAAAATAAGTTGAGACTAAGTAAAACTAACCGAAAGTTGATTACATGAGTAACCGGAACTACCCAAATCACCTACAATTGATTATAACGATATCGAAGCCGACTCAAATGACTTAATTAGGTTGAGAATAAGCTAAACTAACCGAAAGTTGTTATCGGCGACTAACCTGAACAGACCAAATCTAGTAAGATTGATTATAACGTCTGGTAACCAGTTCAAATGACTAAAATAAGATGATACTAGGTGAAACGAACCGAAAGTTGATTGAACGACTAACGAATCCTAACCAAACCCACTAAAATTGATTATAACGTATTGAATCCGGTTCAAATGACTAAAATAGGTTGAGACTAAGTGAAACTAACCGAAAGTTGATTACACGACTAACCGGAACTAACCAAATCTATTAAAATTGAATATAACGTATCGGAGCCGACTCAATTGTACCAAATTAGGTTGACAATAAGTTAAACTAAATGAAAGTTGATTCGACGACTAACCAGAACTAACCAAATATATGAAATTGATTATAACTATCATAACCAGTACAAATGACTACAAGAAGTTGGTACTAGGTGAAACGAACCGAAAGTTGATTAGACGACAAACCAAAATTAACCAAATCTTTAGAAATTGATTATAACGTATCGGAACAACTTAAATGATTAAAATAACTTGAGACTAAGTGAAACTAATCTAAAGTTGATTGAACAACTATTGAAAACTAACCAAACCCATTAAAATTGAATATAACCTATTGTAACTACTAACCCAATAACTAAAATAACTTGGGACTATGTGAAACTAACCGAAGGTTGATTGAACGACTAACCACACTTAACCAAAATTGTAAAATTGATTATAATGTATCGAAACCGGCTCAAATAAGTAAAATAAGTTGAGACTTGGTGAAACTAGCCGACAGTAGATTACACGACTAACGAAATATATTAAAATTGATTATAACGTATCGGAGCCGACTCAAATGACTAAATTAGGTTGCGAATAAGTTAAACTAACTGAAAGTTGATTCGACAACTAACCAGAACTAACCAAATCTATTAAAATTGGATATAAATTATCGAAATTTACTCTAATGGTTAAAATAAGTTTATACTAAGTGAAACTAACTGCGTTAGATCGGGGATTGAGACGAATCGAATGCAATTTTTTTTTTTGGTTTTTACAACCACCCTTAATATTATTTTAAACTGTAAAAACGAACGAAACTTGAAGTAATATGTATTTATGTGGTATATTTTGGTAAGCTAAACTTACATTATCTGCTAAAAATATTTTTTTTACATTAAATTGTGTTAGGGGTGTGTGAGGGTGACTTTTAGTTTCTCACGACAGACTAGTCGTGTTGCATATCGTTAGATCGGGGAATGAGAGACGAATCGAATGCAAATGTTGTTTTGCTTTTTACAACCACACAAAGTTATAAATTGTAAAAAACAATCACACTTGAAGTAATACGCATTTATGTGGTATATTTGTTAATAAACCTACGTAATCTAATCTGATGTAACCCAAACTAACCCAAATTTATATCAACTATTACTTTCAACACAATTATGAGTTTTTTAAGGTCTTTAATAAGCGTTGTATTCTGCTTCGACATTTTCAATGTCTCCCACTGTTGCATCTTTGTAAAGGGCTGTGAATTTTTTGTTATCGACTTTAAAAAATATAGTATTCTTGTTTAGTAATCCGCCAATTAACTATTTTTTACAATTTTGTAGCTCTTACTATTATTTTTCTATGATTTATCTTTGATATTTTGGCTACGCATATTAATATTATGTCCTCTTCATTTTATTATTTTTTTATTAGGACCTGGATTAAAACGAATTTATTTTGGTCTTAAAAAATTGTGTTAGATTCCAAACATTTTCATCTACAATTCGCCGAGTCATTTGTTAAATTATAAAAAGCATATTATTTTAATAATAACTTTTCGTTAATCATTTTCTAGTTACCAACGTTTGAATTTCAAAAACTCTCTACCTCTTAATTTCAAAGGGTAGTTCTTATTAAGTTGTAAAACAGAATTTGTTAATAACAAGACGTAAAGGGTTTTTTTATATAAATGCTAAATAGCAACAATTCAAATGGAATCAACAACAATTTGAATTGCCTATAATATTTTTCAGTTATTACTAGATAAGTGTAACAGCGGTAATTTATATTAAATAGATTTTACTCGATCATCAATATTAAAGTCATTACTTTTCTATCAAAAAACGAGATATTCCCTTATGTATTTTTAATGACGATTTGACTTTCTATATATAGTTGAATTGAGTATATAAATAATGCAAAAGAAGGGTTAGAATATAACTTATGCATATATAGGTTGATCCGACAATAATTCATAAGCCAAATTTCTAACTAAGCAACCAACTTAGCCACAAATCTATATGCCTATATGTGGTTAGATGGCAACATAATTGAAAAATATTTTTCGTGATGTAGGGAGCAGATATTTTCTTCGAAACTTCAAGCATTTTCAAGTTTTTTAGGTTTCTAGCTTCTTTAAGGTCACCAGAATAGCGCTTGCGAAGCCAGAACCTAAACGACTCTATCGAAAATTCTCAATAAAACTAGGATGGAGAAATACGCAACAATCTTTTTCACAAACATCTTTTATTGTATTGAAGTTTTATTTTTTTTAATACCCCATTGTACATAATATCTAGCCGGTCTTCTAAACTAATCGCTGAAAACCTTTGAGGTAAAACACCATCACGCAGGGAGGTTTGTAATGGAATCATTAAAACTTTTCAATATTTCAAAAGACAGTGGCATAGTAATTAGAATACCTATAATTAAAGCAAAAGAACCATTCAAGTTGCCATTAAGGAAACGCGTTTCACCCTTTCTTTGCCCGACCCTTTTAGTTTTTCTTTACCCCCATCGTTTACTTCTTCTAATTGCTCTAGCGGAGAGTCAAAAAGAAATTATGTTTCTAATTAATGGCGCGCGGCCGTGAAGTCGGTCGATGATGAATATGAATGTGAATTTGTAAGAATATAATTCAATAATAAAAATAGCAAGATGTTAAATTTATGCAGAGTGCAAATGACCATTAACATGGTATCTAATTAATAGTTTTTCCTGTTGAACAACAGGTGCGATGATGACTGCTATGAAGATTATTATCTTAATAATTATTGTATTCTGGATAGGTGAGAGGTTTAAATGAGCTTAGAGCGTGTTGAAAGAGTTACTCAAAGTTCCACGCTAGTACTAGGTGCAGGGCAGTATAATGCCAAAGGTGGAAGAAGGCTCACAGATTCTAAAGGATTTCTAGGTGGATGCTTGCAAGTAGGATAGTAGGAATAACTCGAACTTTTACTATAATAAACCTTGCTAGAAAAAATGTTAAAGTGGCTGATTATTTCTAAACTGCAGATATTAGCTCCAAAAGTTACTGTTAACTGTGGCGTTCCAACAAAATAACAACGAAGTATCATTGTTTCCCAAAAAGCTCCGCGTGAACCATGAAATCATCAAGACTAATCCAATATCCGAATCATTTATCTTCATTTACTGACTCCTTCATTAACTTAACTTTTAAAATCGCTTAAACAGGTCTGTCTGTCCCTATCTAATTTGCCTTTTCTTCGACAGCCTACTATGCATGTAATCTCTGTTTTACTGGCTACGCAGTTAAAATTTTCTATTCGTGAGGTGTGATAAGTATACGACGAAGAGAAAACAATTAAATTCAATTATAGTTATAATTATTTTGCTCGTTTGATAATTTTCAGGCTAGATGATTCTACAGATCTTCTACGCAAGTTCAAATACAACATTTAAACAATTATTTCCAAAGTCTTCAGTTGACTTATGCTTATCAGTCTCCATGAGGCACCAAAATTTTTGCTACTAAAAAAAAATTATAATTAAAATCTATCAGAAAATAATTTCATACCTTTTTGCTAGTTTACGATCATATTTAACTTCAAAATACAATATTTAAGTGCGTACGTCAGGGTTCTTCACTGACATATTATGGTTATTAAATTTGATAGGCATTCTAGAGTTCTGGATTTGGTCACCAGCAGACGCCAATACTAATAACAATAGTAAAATGCTTTATTGTCAAAAAAATTTACAATTTGCAGACAAACATAGGACTAGAGTACAAAACATATAAAAACACAAATAGAAACATACAATGAAATGAAAAAGAAAAACCTAACTATACAAATCTTTATACTATTGTGCAACTTGTACGTGGTCAGAAATCTTATAAAACATTAAATATAAAAATATTTAATCATTTAAACATCAAATCCGAAACACTAAACACCAAAGATGAAACATTAAACCAGTGTGTAAGTTGCTCAAAATTAAGTATTAATAAAAGAGTCGTTTACTGCGTATAAGGCTCTCTCCAATAAGTATGATGTCAAAGCGCTGCGAAATGCGGGACTTTTGATCATAAAAAAATTATGTACTGCATTACTCCAACTAACAGAAAATAATTTGATCTTTTGCTTATTTCCAAGTTCTTCACAGGACTAATGATTTTTAAATTTGGCAGCACTGTAAAAAGCGAATGTAACTTTCAGTAATATTACCATTATAACTATGCAATTTTTACTTCCTATTTGGTGTAAAATATGAAATAACTAGATTTTTCAAGTAAATTTACAGTTGGTGTGTAATATGTTATAACAATACATTATTTTACATTTAATTACACAAATATACACTATATCCCATACGTTTGTGCAATTGAATGTAATATTAGATAAAAGCATGTAAAATTATTTAAAGGAATGGAAACGTATGGATAAAAATGTAAAATCTACTATTTTACATGGTCCGCTATGAAAACATTGCCTTAGTGGTGTTATGCGCGCACAGTCTATCTTCCTCTGAGCATCGATCACCGGATCGGGTGAACAGAACGTGATAGACATCATACGGCATTCTGTGGCCAAAATGGGGGATATTTTGTGATTCTGTTTATTGTATGTGTTGTTCCACTTGCTTGTGACTGACCATTTTGATCGGCAGGTGCTTTTTCGTTTATGTTGAAAGTACTTCAATATGTTTGTGCCAGTCTGTACAAAACATGAGTCTATATAATTGTAAGTGTTGTCATTGTACTGTGGTCTTTAGGTGATACTTGTAACCTTTTCCACTGTAGGATTGTCAATAAGGTTGCCGTACTTTTTTGCCACACAAGGGAGCGCCTTTTGCGTTGCTCTAAAGTGATGGCATATGATGGCCTCTAACATCTATTTTTGTATATTTTAAGCATTAGGGTTTTCAGTTTTATTTTAATCAATTTTTATTAAAGGAGTTAATATACTAAACAATTTGTTTTTCTACCCTTACCGTTACCTTTACGTTTAATATGTTTGTCGTGCAAAAGGGAACTATGTTGTTGTAAGGTTTGGATGGTAGTACAGTGTTATTTATATATTATTTTAAAGAGTGTCTATTACAATGTGTCTATATCGGAATCCCACTTTCCACATAAAAATGAAATATACAGTTTAAAATGTTATTTTGCGTATAAGTCATGGTGTGCATATTAATATGAACTGTTTTTAAAAATTGTTTTGCTTATTACTACAAGGATGGGACAGCCAACAGAAAATAATTTACTTATTTACTGGTAGATTTCCATATTTGACTTCAAATGCAACAATTAAGCAATTGGTTCCAAGTTCTGCACTGTACTTGTGGTTATTAAATTTGATAGCCATTCTAGAGGTTCTGGGATCGATCTTAATACAGGACATTAAATGATTAAAAATAAAATATAATTAGCATCTTGTTACTATATTACTACAAATATTGTCACGAATAGTAATCTGAGACGCCACGCCATGATTGGCGTGCAGCTTATGTAGCTCAGATTAGGGATCGATCTACGTCAGACTTAATTAATTTACACTGTACCTCAGTACTAAAACGCACATGTCCTTTCGGTTGAGGTATGTATAGTTTGAATTGTTTATATGTCTTGGTCCTTGTTTTGTAATCAAGTTCTTTAAGAACGGTGTTGTGATTTAATTTATGGTTAGCTTTGGTTATTTCATTGGGTAATTATTTAATAGGTAGGAGACAGAAGTATGTCGAACCGATGGTCCGCTTGACTATTAATATAATTACATTTACTCACCGTTGCAACTTTAATGTTCATAATTGCCTGCAATATTCGCTCGCGTTGTTTATAATTTATCTTGAATGGTTACATAATATTTTCCAAGTTTAAACAGGTGGTGACATGGTGATAATTAATTAGTAGTTTAAATGTCGGCAATATTACACAATATGGCGCAGCCAAGAAAAATAAGTGATATTTTATGCTAGTTTCCATTCAAATTTAACATCAATTCAAACATATTTGCTTATTTCAAAATTCTTCACTTGATTTAAGGTTAATAAATAGGATCGGCATTTTAGAGATTCTGGTGTCAATCTGCATGAGACGCCAAGATTTTTGATAATTATAAAAAAATTATGTGAATAATTTTTAGGTACTATAGAAATGGCGCAGAGATCATAAAGTAACTTAATATTTTACTGCCAGTTTCCGATCATATTTATCTTTAAATACAACATTTAAGTAGTTGTGTTCAAATTCTTTAGTGGACTTTTTTTATCAACTTTGATAGGCATTTTAGAAGTGTTAGGTTCGATCCCCCTAAGGTGTTAAAACTTTTGATAATTAAGAAATAAAAATCAACTTAATTAGGTACTACTATATATTGTTGCATTTTGCCCGTGGGTTCTGACAACTTTACCTTTTTCTTTAAATAATACTCTCTTTATTCCTTGACACTGTATACAATTAAACCCACTATACTACTCTTATAACTTTACAACTAATAGATCTTTACAATTCAACACTCAATCAGAGAAAAACCACGAATAGTTGCTCAAGTAAATAATAAAAAAAGGTCCGAACTGTAAGATGAGGAAAGGAAGATCAATGCTATCTCTATCTGGCTTCCTGAAAGGTGAAAGCAGAAGGCGCGATTAGCTTGGGCCGCCAAAAGAGCGGGAGGTTTGAATGTTTCTTTGATTGCTATATTGTTATATTTTAGCTATTCTGATGCGGTGATGATCTTGTAATTCAATTGTGTATTCGCATGACTAATTTTAAAAAGGATGAGTTTACGGAATGTTCACAAAAAGTTTTAGATAAATATTCACACAATTTTATAAATCTCCACCTCATCAAAAGGGACAGACAGCAGCAATGCTTAAAATTCATTTATTTTCAAACTTTTGGTTGACAAAACCTGAAACGAAAAGTTGATGAAAACAGTATTAAAATAATCTACTGTAGACAATAGACAAGGCATGCTAATCGAAATGCATACATATTTCATAAAAAACATATTCATGAATACAAATGAGTCAGTTGAAATTAATAGTCAGGGTATAATACAAACAATAATAAGTAAATTTAAGATATGCCTACCATATGTATTTATTTAACATTAAAAATCAATTATCGTTAGAAAAAATTCGAAAAATGTCACAGTTCATTATACAAATACAAAATTATATTTAATGTCAGATGTCGCACAAACTTTTACAAGGTAAGGGAAACAAAATATGGTCTAAGCGTTGAATAATAGTGCAATTTTTTAACTTTATCTTCTCTTAATCCACATACAATGCAAACAGTCATGATGCTGTTTGTTTTGTCTCTATTAAGTAGTCCACTGATCCACTTCACTACTTACACAAATTAATGTTTCAGAAGAATGAAAAAGTAGATTTTTCAAGGAAAAATTTGTGAAATTAACACAAAAAATATATGAATACACCAGCAAGCCAACCTAACAACAGCCTAAAATGAAAACATAGCGTAACGTACTGAACTATCATACTTGTCCTTGTCATCTAGCATTCAGCTGTTCAGCTTCTAACTCAGAATTCATGAGTAAGACAAAAACATAATTATATCATTTGTTTTTGCAACAGTGTCGACACTACTTTGGCTCCATCTGCTATCACCTTTGGTGATGCTAACAGAACTATACGGAAAGGCATTGAGTAAAAAAGATGGCATGAATAGGATAAATTTTCTATTTTACTTAACTGTCTCTTCGTGGTTTGTCTATGACTTAATGACCAACTACAACACTCGCTTTGCGCGCTATTTGTATCTAGTCGAACTTATATGGGGACTATTTCGGAAGCGACCGTGCCACTTCTGTATTATTCTCACCTTGGCTGCAGGATACCTTGGGAAAATAACAGAACTCTCAGAAATGATATCGGTCAGCGATGATTCATGCGGAAATAACTTAGACGCTGCAAGTTAGTTGTATATGGTAGCCCAAACACATACAGATGGTCGCGAGCCGTGATAATATCTATAAATTATATTAAGCTCATTAAAGTGAGCAGATTATGAAGCAAACAACGTGACATAGAGATGTATATTCTGCTTAAATTAAAGCGATACTCGTTCCTATAACGCGCAAAAAGAGAAAAATTGGCCATGAAACAAAAATTTGCGAGTTTCTGTCTATCAACGTTTGCGCCATGAATCTAGTATAGAGGATTTAACATAGGCCTTTTTGATGGCTTTCTGACTTGTTTTCATGCCACTTTTCCTTTAAGACAAAGAAAATATCATAGTAAATCGCATAAAGTAAAATTTTCTGATGAGCTATTAAGGCAAAGAGAAGAATTAGTAAACCTAAATTGGCTAAGAAAAAGAACGATTGACGCTCTTGCTATGTAAGTTATAAAGAACGTAAAAAAAGAATTCGATAAAGATCGCACCGAACAATAAATTCATTACCGAGACGAAAAATAAAACAAATGCAGGCTGGAATCTCACAAACACACTCAATAATAAACAAATAAAAATAAATTTAATAACGGAAATAAACATACCTACTAGATAAAACATTAACGGATAAGAATGATATTGCCAATGAGTTATAAATAACTTTCTGGTATTCTGAAGGATAAACTGTATACTCATTTTGGCACTCAGCTATCTGACACATGTACTTTTGGGAAACATGTTTCAGACTCTATGTTCTTTTTACCGACTACCCCAATGGAAGTTGCAAATATAATTATATCCCTGTTTGTCTTATAAAAGTATGTGTTGAGGAGCTTTCGATAATATTATCAATAATTCCCGAACAACTTAAAAAATCAGTGATTGTACCATTTTTTAAAAAGGGAGAGCCAAATAATATTGAAAGTTATCGACCTATCGCACACTCTTAGTATATTTTTAAAGATTTTTGAAAAAGTGATTCATCAAAGCACCTTAATGCTCATAATGTTTTCTACTACAGTCAACACGGTTTTCGTAGAGGCCTATCTACAGAGAGCGCTGGAGTGAAATTAACGCAGCACATTTTTGACTGTGTAGACAAAAATTAACAAGTAATGGTTTTGTTGTTCGATATCTCACGTGCTTTTGACTCAGTGGATCCTCATTTTGTTGCTATGAAATTGGATAGAGTGGGAATTAGAGATAACATAACACGATTTTTTTGGCCGGCGGACCATTTAGTGTAAAGATAGGAGAAGAACTTTCTGCAGAGCTTGTAATGGTTCGGGTACACCACAAGGTCCGCTTATTTTTACAATTTTCATTAAAGATCTGGCAGATTTTGTTAAAAGTGCTATGATCTTTTTATTTTGCGATTACACTACATCCGTTGTCTCCGATCCAGATCCAGTTAACCTGCAACGAAAAGTCCTTTCATGTCTAACTGAAATCAATGATTGATGTATATCCAATAAGCTCATGCTACATCATGCTAAACCTGATGCGGTCGAAGTTTGCAATAAGTATAGAAAACAATAATTTTGTTTGTAACTTTAAAGGTAAATTATTTCGTGCTCGAATTCAGCTAGATTTCTTGGGATAATGATTGGCAAGCATATGGACCTATCTGATCATATTAACACAGTGTGTAAAAAATAGTTATAAGAGTGCTTTCCTCATAAACCAACTAAAGAAGTCATTGGATTATAGGAGTTAATGAATGTATGCTACAGATCTATATATAGCGTACTTAGTTACTGCATAGTACGTACTGTAGGGTAGAGCTGAGGATTTGGAGATAGTATTTGTTATTCGAAAATGCATTATTAGGATTCTTTTTAATATTCTCCTAAGACAATCATGTCGAAAGATGTTTGGAGGAAAAAGGATTTTTACAGTATCTGATATTTACATTTTGAAGATTCTTGAAACTATGTTTAAAAATAGGAATAAATTGCCTACAGTAGGTGTTCGACACCAACACAACACTCGGGGTAGAAATAATTTGCTTCTTGCAAAGCCTAAGCTTGAATTATATAAAATGTCACCTTTTTATTCTGTAAGCCATCTCTTCAACTTGCTACCTACGGAAGTTAAACGATCAACCTCAATAGTGAAATTTAAGACCAAAATTAAGCATCTGCTTATCAGCAATGTTTTTATACAGTTTCGCGTTTGAAACCTATTTAAATGGTCACAAGTAACACTCTGAGTATTAAACATAGTGCAGTAAGGCTATTATTGTCGTCTTTTTTAAGGTGTAATTTTATTTTATGAATGTTTATAGGAATGATACTTATTGCGTCTAAACATTATACTGTTTTGATCAGTGTTGCGTATTATCTCTTATTTTATAATTATTTTGACAAATTCATGCTATGGATGTTGATTTTTTTTAAACATACTATAGGTTTGTTTTACGAAGTGTCCTTTGACGTGGTCTATGCTATGCATTATAGTTCTTAAGACAAATAAAGGATTTAAATTTGAATTTGAATTGCTGGAAGATGATACACCCTGGATACGCTCATTTTTCTGTACCTACACACGATGCTTTGCAATCTGCAAGCGCGTTTGTCATTTTTCTCTATCAAGACACTGATGTATGGAAATCTGCAAAAATTCGAACAAAAGATCTATAATGAATTTTAGATTTTAGTTTTAAAGTGCAGGTATATGTTTTCGTGCTACCAGTACCCGCTATATATCTATCGGTACGATAGCATATTATTCGGTGATGTCGTAAAAACCTACAACTTCCATTTGACATTATGCATTTCGCAGTTATATTACTGCACTTCTACCTAAAGGTGAGTTTTGTACCAAGTCAGAAACAATACTTTATATATGATTCTATATTAATCTTACCGCATTCCGGCCTAGAATTCACGATAGTATTCCTAGCTCCTAACCGTGAACGGTGAGTTGTCGTTGATACATCGACGGTGTCAGTAACAGTCAAATGTATTCAGTATTCGCTTTATACCGCATTAAATTAAACAGGGAATCCGAATAAGATGTATGTTGCTTCGCTATTTTGCCCCATCTCGGTGATGGATCGAACTGTAACAAGGGCGTTCAGACGGGGTATTTACCTGCAAAAAAAAACACAGATTAGTAATATGTTTGAGCGTTAACGGGGAAGATTGCAACTATGCAATCGTAAATGGCATTTTATATATTTCGTAAGGCATTTCGCTATTCGTCTTGATCGAATAGAACAGACAAATATAATGTGTTATGCAAAAAAGTACGTAAAAGGTAAAATTTTACTTATAGGCGCTCACCCATTTTATAAACTGCAATTCTAACTTATTTGAGACATTTGAATTATTGGTCCTAAGTCCTAAGTGACGTTAGTGTCGTCCCCATATTGTAAATTTATCGAATATAATAGAACGAAACACAAAATGGACTGAGAACACATTTCATCGAAATCACAGTAAAAGCATAGTGCTTAGCGGAAAAATTATGAGGTTTTAATACGAAACAAAATTAAAGATAGTAGTACTGTAAAACATAACTGCTAAGGAAAGGGAAAATATAATATGGCAGCAAAGTGGAGCATCATATCACGAAAAGGAAGGCATAAAGGAATTTTCAAGTCAAAAATTTTGTGAATGGATTGGGAAAAATGATAATATTTCATTTTATTGGACGACGGAAAGCCCGGATTTAATGCCGATGGATTACTTTTTGTAGGGAATATTAAAAAAGGTATATATAAATATAGGCCAAACATATCAAACGAATTTAAACATAAAATTAGATATGGTATAAATTATTTAAATTCCACAGTCTTTGTTGAAAAGGTAATTAACCATTTAGAGCTTTTATCCACCACTTGTTTAATTCAAGTGGTCAGTGGTAGAAAATATTTTAAACTAGTATATTATTATTTTTTGTTATTTTTATATTTAAATAAAATGTAATTTTGTTTATTTTTCCCGAAGTATAAATATAATCTTAGATAAGTTTTCAATTATCTACATAAAGGTGGAATTCCCTCCGAGCGATAGCGGCGACACGGTAGAATTAATGAACGGTAGCGTCAAATGCATAAAAATCTCGATTTTGCCGCCTGAGGTAAAAGCGGTTCAATCCAGTTTTCTCATAGACTAGCAGAAACGTTGGGGAGTTTTAGCACAAACGTATTATACGAGGGCGAGGGAGACATTATTTAGGGACTGTTGTTGCGTTTTCGATAACGATGGTTGGATTTTGTGCAGTGGATAACTGTTTCAGTAAAAGTGATGGTGAAAAATCATTTTTTAGATTCCCAAAAGATCCTTTCAGGTATAAGTAAATATTATCTAGAATTAAAATACCTACCTACTTGTTTTTTTAAAAAGGGATGAGATAAAAATTAGGCATGAAAATATTATTCATAAAATTATACACTCCATACATTCATTAATCAATCATGTTCTCCTTTCAAACCATTTGGTTTTGTATTAATCATAAAATGTAAGATTAAACTTATAGTTCCCATTCATAGCATAGGGGTGGAACCAATAAAAACGAAAATATTTTATATTTAAATAAACCAAAACAAAGCAATTACAAAGGGAAAAACACCATCATCATTTTTCCAAATTTCAATTACGGGTGTTATTTTTGTAGAAGGGATTGTAGCTCAGGTTATAAAACTATTATGGGCCTGAAAATTGGTAGTTTAGGTATCTAAGTCTAAGACACTGCGTGGCGTGACCGTCAAAACCAATAGGTTTGATTCCGGCCTATAAAGAACCGTTTTTTATAGTGAAAAAATAGTATATTAGATACTTGTTTTAAAATACCATATTTTTTGGCACTAGCACGAAATTAGGAAACGACCCGCTTGCGTGGAGTTTCCTAACGTGCGACGTGCGAGTGCGCTAAATGTCTTTTAAAACGTGTATTTTATACTATTATTTCTATTTCGAAGGTTTTTTAATGAAAACTATCAATTTAATCTAGTCCCGATCAACAGTTGGGCGGCCATATTGCCATTTTTGACGTCTTTATTACTAGAAATCCCATTGAAAGCGGTGTCGAAATTTTTGCTAGTGGGTCTTGACATTGAACAATTTTGTTAATATCCTAGCAACCAGTCAACAAAGTTCTTTTCGACACGCATTTGTGTATCAACATGGAATCATTTTGAACGCAAAATAGAAATAGTATATTGTGCAACAAGTGCTGAAAATAAGTCTTTTCACACGAATGAGACAGTTTAGTGACACGAGCCGTAGACGAGTGTCATAAAGTCTTTTCAGCACGTGTAGCACCCTATACTTTTTCTACGATTGCTACATACAGGGTCTGGGTGCCCCACTGGGAGTGTGGTAGAAAATTACATGTTACCTATATGGGAAACTTTTTTATTATTGATTTATCAGAAAATTTTATTCCTAGCGAAAGAAACTACGTGAGTAAGAGATTCTCGCTAAACTGTAACTAGGGGCACAGTCCTAAAATGGAGCCACCGGTGTGGGGTCTCTATTTTCTAAATATTTTGAAAAAGAGGCTCCGGGGCGAAGCCCTAAAATGAGGCCCCAGGGGGGCGAAACCCTAGAATGGGTCCTATGGCACGGGAGTCTCATTTTTACAGATTTTGGAATGGAGCCCGGGGGCGAAGCCCTAAAATTGCGCCCCAAGCCTTAAAAGGGGCCCCTGGTATGAGAGTCCCATTTTCTACAGTTTTGTAAAAAGGGGCACCTGGGGGGGTGAAGCCCTAAAATTGGCCCCCCTTTTTTAGAGATCTGGGATTGGGATCTCTGAGGGCGAAGCTCTAAATCGAAGACGAAGCCCTTTAATCTAAATACCCGAATAAGCGTGTGAAAAGTATACTTTGCATACGCCGTGTGCAACGTATACTTTTCACACGATGTTTGAAATGTCCAGTTCTCAAGAGCAGTTGTAAGTGCGTTTTTGTCTATTTTCAGGGCAGTCGTAGAAAAAAGTTATTAAACAAACTTTGCGTATATTATGTTTTATGTTACTAAATATCTTAGAGTTATATTAGTTTGGGTTTGTACTAAAATTTCGAAGAAATTAATATTTTTGTAGTATAAGCTACATTACACAAAACTTGATATTAAATGCATTGTTTATTGTTTTATTATCATTTTAACTTTCACACATTTTTAAGAACCTGTCGTGAAGCATCTATAATTTAAATATTATTTCTAAATATATTAAAATTAGAGTGTCGAATGAAATTATAAAATGATTAAATTGTAAATGACTTATAGTAGAAACTGACTCCATGCGACAATAAAATTTAACGAATTGCACGTCCCCTCGTATAGGACGTGATCCAACGACGGCAAAGTCAGGCAAGCAGGTGCCTGCCGGTGCTCTTTGATCTCAATACTTCAAGGGATTTGAGCTCACTGACGTTACTGTTCCTTGCTTATACTGTGGCGGCGATGATCGTTCAGCGATCGTCGCTGCGACGATCGCGCTGAGACTGACACTGTTGTTCTTTTATGGAATCACTTTCCTCCAAGCGACAGCCTCCGGCGATAATAGTCGGGGCCACCGTGCGTCGCAAACTGCCTTCTGGAAATGGTTGACAGCCAACATCACCATGTAATGAAAAAAATTAAACTAGCACAGATTCAAAATTTAAATCAACCTCAAAAATTATTAAACTAACTTATTTTTCAGAAATCTTTAGTCTATCAAACAAGGGGATATAGCATAATTAAGGGCCTTCCCTGTACAAGGCGATCCACCATATAGATGGATTATTCCTTTAGCGTTTCTATTTTACAATGGAGATGAAAATGTTTTTAATAAAAGTTTAATACGAGTTGTTTGAAAACTAATTTTTATTCGTACAAGATGTTCCAAAGAAGCGTAATTGGCACCACCTTGGTGTATATAGCGACCTATATACGAGTACTAACATACGTATACACATATAACATTTAAAGTAAAGATATGCTAATGAGCTATGCAAGTTCTAACCAAGCATACATTTTCTATAACGATAGTTAAAAAGTAAATGATGGAAAACTTCGCGATACTGTCATTATGCAAAAGAGATCGGGTGCAGCTCCTAACCTAGGACCCTGTCGGTATCTGGGGAAATTCTTTAGAAGAAAATCATATGCAAATTAGCGACTGAATAGTCGCTGAATATTTTTACAGTGTTTATAATTCCCTTTTTATGTTCTCATTACCATAACTGGATGTTTTAAAGGTTGAGGTTTTTATTTCTCTTTGCCTACACCGCCTCATTTTGAATTTTTAAAAACCCTTTTGAGCAGCTCTTTTGGCCACCCCATTCATCGAGTTTTAATTCAAAATTGAATAAGAGACGGTCTAATTTGGGAATCTACAGTTTCGTCCGCTATCCCTTTTTGCATAAATTATGTGATGCACTTTCGTCCGGTGTCTTAAATATCAAAGATACACTTTCGTCCGAGGGTAAAGCGGGTAAAATTGACCGTAATTTGAATTGCGGTCATTCCATAAAAAATATTATGCCCTGTTTAGGCTGATGGGATGGGTAATTAATATAGTGTCGATCTGGTACTTGAGGGTTGCATTTAATTTTTATTTACCGAACGATAAACAGACATGGAAAGTGTAAAGCTTCAAAAGAGCGTTTCTAAACGCGGAAAAGTGTGTTTAATTGTAAATAATTTTAAATTTAATTACTCGGATAACCTGTTAAGTGGTGAAGTTAAGTGAAGATGCAGAATTCCAAGATATAAGGCGAATTTATATACTGTTGTCGAAGAATTAGTGATATCAAAGTGTAACCTGACACATTGTCATGCGGAATTAAGTGCATCTGAGTTACAAAAACACTTCGTTACAGTTTCGGCAAAGCGTCAGAGGATATAGGACTCCAACCAAAAATAATACTTCAGTCTGTTTTGAAAGACAATCAGAACGACTGTTTAACAGTGGAAGATTTACATTCTGTGAAAAGAAGTGTTTATGGTATAAGAAGAAAAAAGTTTCCTACGCTGCCCAAGTCTTGTGCTGATTTACACCATGCTCTAGATAAGATCATGCCGATTATGACGAACAGGAGAGAAGATTTTTTATTAGTCAATAATTGTGTGTCGAATATAGTAATATTTTCATGCGAAACCAATATGAAACAATTGTACGCGTGTACTCGCATTTTCATGGATGGAATGTTCAAATATGCACCAAAGCATTATCTTCAGGTGTTTACTATTCACGGATGCCATAATGGATATTATACTCCCCTTGTATTTTGCCTGTTAAAAGATAAGTCGACAAACTCATATGTAAATTGTTCACATATATTTTAAATAAATGTAGAGAGTTTAACTTGCTGTTTCAACCAGAGGAAGTGGTGATAGATTTTGAAACATCAATCCATAAGGCGATTACTCAAGTTTGGAATAATGTGAAAATTATAGGCTGCCGGTTTCATCTCAGTCAAGCTTGGTGGAGAAGAATACAAGCTCTAGGATTAGCAAGAGACTACATGGAGAGAACCGAACTAGGAAAATGGATTGGATATTGTTTTGGTCTTCTTTTCTTAGGTAAATATTATTGTGCTATGTTATGTTTGCTATGTTTTCTAATTAATATTTCGTTACAGATCCAGAAAAGGTGGGAGAATGCTTTGCATTTGAAATAAATGAAATGAGACCCGACAATAAGCAGTTGGTAAAATTTGCCGACTATCTGGTAGAAAATTATATAGATGACAGTTCACTATTTCCACCTGAGATATGGGCCGCGAAATCAGCTTCCAGCCAAAGAACTACAAATGCATGCGAGTCATTCCATTCACATTTAAATAAATGTTTTAATTTTAACCATCCAAACATATTTGTATTTTTTGAAACACTTAAACTTTATCAATGCGAAATATACATACAGATGCAGAGTATAAATTGTTTCAAACGTCTAAGCATTAAGACACAAAAAAAGAGAAAATTTTATACAAGAAAATATTGTAAAATTTAATAATAAGCAAATTTCTATGTTAGAATATGTAAAATTAACCTCTCATTATTATAGTTTTTAAGATTATAGTTGAGGTATTAAATTTTATTTGCCAACTTGATGTACCTACGTGTTTTATTATAAGTACCTAGTAATATATTTCAAACTACCTGCATCGGGGCGGACGAAAATGTATGTTATGGAAAATTGGTACCGGACGAAAGTGTGCATATTCAGGTAAAGAGTTTTTTCACATTTGACCATTGAGTCAGGCGGGCGGACGAAACTGTATCTGCCCTCTAATTTATCCTAAAGTTTTTTTTAAAGTATTCTTAATTTAAACAGGAACAAAGGAATATTGTTTTGAAGTGGAAACGATAAAGTTGCTTGAAATATAGTTTTAAAACTTCTTGACGGGCATAAGATAATTTAATAAGAATAATTCAACAAGAAACAAGAAGTCCATATTTGCTATGCAATTTGAAATATTTTATCACTAGATTTGACAGGTTTTGCCAGTAATAAATTTCTCATTCTACTCAGTAGTTCAGATAATCAAAAGTAAAATCAGTAGACCTGTCCACACTGAACAAGAACATAACTATTGAGCAAATGATTGTACTATCCACTAGGACGTTGGCAAAGTTGCTAAAAGGTGAACACATGGGCCCTTATACACATTCGCCATAATCGTAATATTTTCCTGCACGGGCGTAAAACCTTTTTATTCATTATTCCTCCCCCGTGGCAACTTTATAACGAGAATTAAAAAGGTGTAAAACTTAATTAGGAAATAAACTCTCTACGGCCGATTATGAAACTCCGGTGAAGTAATGGTAGGTAGGAAGGGAAAGAATTGGTCGGAAGAGGAGAAAGTTATAAAAAGAAGTCAAACACTCCAGATGAGAATAATGGAATGCTCTAATGACGTCTTTCGTGCAGAGTCGCGTTTTAATATCAATACAGGGCTGGATTTGGAATATTATAGATAATACTTGCTCCTTGCGACTTCGGATATAGGTGAGACATTACAACTATATTTTATCTAGGTGCGTATGCCAGGAGTCTTTTATACCACCCATCTTGCGTGCGATATGAACATTTTTCATTACGAAAACAATCAAACAATAATTGTTAAACTGACAACACTACAAATTAAAGGTATTTCTGACCACAGTTTAATCACGTGGCAAAAATATTGTACAATGGTGTGTCCGAAGAACTCTCTCTCAACGTATAATTTAGCCTTCTAGTAAACTGTTGTAACTTCAGTTCAAATTTGTATTAAATTTTAATAGAAGGTTAAATTCTACGTGAGTTAACTAGAGAGAAAAGCAAAAATTTTATGCAGTGGCGTGTCCGCAGAACTCGCCTCCAACGTATAATTTAGCATTCTAGTAAACTGTTGTAAATCAATTCAAATTCTTATTTGACTGAACATAGTTTAATAGAAGGCTAAATACTACGTTAGTCGACTAGTGAGAAAATCAAAAATATTATACAGTGGTGTGTCCGAAGAACTTGTCATCAACGTATTTAGCTTTCTAGAAAACTGTTGTAACTTCCATTCAAATTCGTATAAAACCTAGAATAGTTTAATAGAAGGTTAAATTTTACGTTAGTGGTTTAGAGAGAAAGCCAAAATATTACACAGTCCGAGGAACTCACCTTCAACATATAATTTAGTTTTCTAGTAAACTGTTGTAATTTCTATTCGAATTCGTATTAAATTAAAAGTCGCTTAATAAAAGATTAAATTCTGCTTTAGTGACAAGCCCTTCAGGTGGGCCACTGGATTAGAGAGAAAGGAAAAATATTTTACAGTGGCGTGTCCAAAAAACTTGCTTCTAACGATTAATTTAGCTTTCTAGTAAGCTGTTGTAACTTCTGTTCAAATTCGTATCAAACATACAATAATTTAATAGCAAGTTAAATGTTGATACGGCACTGAACGTATGCGTTCAATACGCATTGAACTAACAACAGTCTAATAGGAATAGCGGCCAGTACACAGTAAATATAAGAGTACAGAATAGAGAATTTTGCAAAAGAAAGATTTATAACCATCCAAATAAACCTAAAGTAATCCAAACTAATCAAAGCCAACTCTAACTAGCTAAACCAAACCAAACTAAATAAAGCTAACCTAAAATAACCGGTACTAACTAACCAAAGCCCAGCTAATTCAAGTTTTAGAAATGAGCTCTTAATTGCCTTTCATTGGTTAAATATGCTATTGCATAAAACAAAGCTTTATTTAATGGAAGGTATACGTAACATGTTACGATATATGACAGCGCTTTCGATTACTCAAACCAATCTAACAAATAGATGAAACGTGCGAACACAAGTTGAATATTGCGTCTTATTTAGTACCGATGCCAAATATTATATTTTGCTACAATCAAGCATTACTTTAAAATAAATTCAAAACGACTAGCCACAAGCTTTTTATGTAAATTTTTATAAGCTTATCATATTTTTGTACTTAACAAATTTGTATTTTAATACAAAACGTAAATATCATGAAACAGATAATTACAGTTTTGTTTAGGTTTTGTTTGAAACAAAATCATAAGTTATTGAATTAAAGAACTTTTTGTTTAGATGAAAAAATCATGTTTGAGTTTAGTAAATTTGTAGGCAAACAACTCGAAATTAATATAAAACGAGACTTTATTTAGGATAAATAATCATATCATATGTTTTTGAAACAGGGACATACAGAAAAGTCCTGTTTTAAGCTTACACAATTTGTATTTAATTCAAAAAGTCACAAGTAACATGAATGAGGACTTTATTTTGGGTAAATAATCATATATTTATTTAATGACATGTATATTTGAAACAAAGTCACAAGTTACGAGCATAAACCCCTATTTGCTAAGACAACATAAATCAGGTTCTTGAGGTTAGCAATTTTTTTTAAAATCAAGAAATTCGTAATTAATATAATGCGATATTTTATTTAGGATAAGTGATCATATATTTATTCAATAACTGTATGTGTTTGAGATATAGTCACAAGATATTTGTTTGAAACAATGCTCGTTTGAATGAATTAAATCACATGTTTGAGCATAACAAATTTGTTGTAAGTCAACAAATTAAAATTAGTATGAAACAGAACAAATCATATTAGATTCCTTTAAGTAGGTTACTTGTTTACAAGAAATTTGCAAGCTATTCAGTTAAAACAATATTTCTTTAGATAAAACAAATAATTGAGTCCTCCAACCCATTTTTTAAAAATAATAAAGGGTTTTGGCATATTTGTCATTTAAAATACCTCATATAGGTACTTAATTCAAATTTTGTTCTCATTTTTGGTTAACAGCTATCCATTAGCCACTTATATACCGTAAGACTCATTATTTCAGATGTTGTATTACAAAATTTCGATAATTCCATACCGCAATCATTTAGAGCAAGAGCATATGCTTTGGTTAGGAACCTCTGCTTTAAACAGCACCAGGGAAAGAATTTCAGTAGAGTAACATCGGGAGAATGCGGTGGCAACTGAATCATAATATCTAGTATATTCCCACGGTAAAAAAGCACTCCCTACCTGATAAATACTGAATGAGAAGATTCAGAGGCAGTCCATAGCAGCCTCAAAAACTATGCTTTTCTTTAGTAATTGTACTGTGAGGAGAACGGAGCAAACTACAATATTGTAAACCCCAACCTGGCTCGAAATTGCTGAAGTCATAAAACTTTTAACTACAAAGGGTGTAAAAGATATAAATATACTCACTATAACATCAAGATCGCGCAAATTGCTAGAGGTAGTGTGCAAACGACAAT
Source organism: Pissodes strobi (assembly GCA_016904865.1). Taxonomy (NCBI): domain Eukaryota; kingdom Metazoa; phylum Arthropoda; class Insecta; order Coleoptera; family Curculionidae; genus Pissodes; species Pissodes strobi. The sequence continues at coordinate 204,325 of MU184227.1, forward strand.
TTCTTTTTCTCATTTCCTTTCTCCGCTGCGCCTTATACCGTTTAATATTTTTAACGCTTATACACCTTTATTTAATGCCTCTGGGGCCCCGTGTTTAAATTCTTTTAGCAGTCGTTTTTAAGGTGCTTATTAAATTTCACTGCTTAATAATTGCATTACCCCGGCTCGCCTTAAGGAAAATCTATTGTATAAAGATTTCTTTCCGCATGAAGGAAAATAAATGCCGGCTTGGCGCTTGGCGCTTCGCACCTACGCAGTTTTTCTTTATTTTTCGCGGGCATGGCTTCGGAATTAATGACGGTAATTTACTTATAATTCGTGCCATTATGTTCTGAAATACGTTCATAACAGAGCAATATATTTACATTTGGATATTTGGGTCCTTAATTTACATGGCACTTAATGCGTTGCTGTGTTTCCATGCGACCAGTTTAGGTAAAAGTCTCACAGATGGCGCCGGATGGCACAGCACATACACACATGAATAAGAGTGGGTTAGTTACTTTTCTAAGTCAATGCGGCAATTTCACATACTCGTGTCTACAGACAGGAATATTAATTGGGCTTCCTGGCTTCCGCATGCGCAGAGTAGGCGCCTAGGACTTCACGCATGGCCCTTCGCTCGCTCCGGGGCACAATCAAACAAAACTAACTGAAGCTAATTCAAATTGAAAAAAAAAACAAACAAAATCTTTAAAAAAGTAGAATAAAATATGCATTGCCACCGACGGCAATCGACCCCAAGCCGCTCGCATGACAGGCAAATGATCTGACCATTACACCCAAAGATTTAAAATCCTTGACTACACCACTAGACCGTTTGAAAATAATTCGCTGCACCGTAAAGACATAGGTAACTGAAGTATTGATTCGGCCACTCGTACTCTGCGCATGCGGAACCAGGAAGCCAAAGTAATATTCCAGTTTATAGACGCGAATATCGCAAGTTTCAGCATGTTTACTAAACTAATCGAAAAAAGTTAAGGATATTGTGAATCCTCTCAGAAAAAAGTTGTTCTCGAAAAAAATTGTATAGCGTACATTTACTCCCATTAGTCCCATCTCTTTCAAAAAAGAAACACATTTGTTTACCTGAATTTTTCACCCCTATTGGCTATTTATTACTGCTTCAACTCGGCGAGGCAAACTTAAAATTTAATGATCCAAGTCACTTTAATCCAAGGTATCCCATAAAGGTGGAAGAACATGTCTGAGTGACCTTAGGTTATGAACCGGAGGTTGATGGACAATTAGTGCCCTTCCCAGCGTATCCCAAACATGTTCGATGCAATTTAAATCAGGAGAGAGCGGCGCAATGGCAAATGGTTAATTTCATTGAATGCTAGCCGCTCTTGTACGATCCTGTGCGAGCAGAAATCTCAAATTCGGCTCGAAATTCCAACAATAATCATTCATCATGTTATCAATAATGTCGTGGGCATGAATTTCAGCTGTCATTCAGAAACATATAACTCCGTCCGACTTTCGTAGAAAATTCCACCCCAGACCATTACACCATTGCAAATGAATGCACTTCTTGTACATATCGGTCATTAGCATGAAGACAAAAGCGGATTTCATCACTGAACATCACAGTACGCCACGCATCATTCCAGTGTTGGCTCTTTCATTACATCAAAGCAAACGTTGAGCTCTATAGACTGCGGTCAATGCAGGGCATCTTATAGGCATATAGCGATGTAAACCTCCTTCATTTAATCGATTTGAACCCAGGGGTAACACGAATTCTGGTTGCAGCAAAAAGGTTCTGGCTGAGCAATGTGTAGTGTCTTGTAGGATTCATCCTAGCTCCTCATCTTGGTCTACCCTTCCTCTGCCTGTCCATGACAGATCCAGTCTCATTACATCGGTTATTAAATCTGGAAATTACACTTTGAGAGAGATTATACCGATCAGTCATGTCGATTTGGCATGATTTGCTTCCTCTGCCGTTAAATGACGTTTATTCATATTGTCGATGACAGAATAACCACAATATCGCAAACTGCGCTTAACAACACAGAAATAAAATTAAACTTTACAATAATAAAATCTACATTTTTGGTGATAATGTTTTTTGCTTGTTTGAGTTATTATGTTTACAAACAACATTTTTTGAACGTAAACGACGTAGGTATTAATAGCTATACGACATTTTTTGGTGTACAGGGTGGCTCGAATTCGAGTCTATGTATGGGGATCTCGAAAACCGTAAGAGATGCAGTGTCAGTTAAATTAGGGCAAAATTGCGCATTTAGGTGCCTAACAATATGCCGTTTAGAAAGTTTAAAAATTCCAGGTATTTCCGGAAAAAAACGAAATTTTGAAAATTCGTTTTTTTTTCTGGGATTATTTAAAAACTGATTTCAAATTAAATTGCACTTTTGCATTGCATTTTTTTCCGCTCTATCCAATGGCGGTATCCAGTTCGGATTCCGACGTTTGGTCTTCAAGGAGCCATCGTCAACTTTCTTTTTTTAAATACAAATGTTACATTTTTGTATCGTTTTTTAGATGGTTTGACGTTTTCAATATAAGTATGTGTTTTTTATGTTTTGTGTTCTTTTTTTTAAATTATTATTTAAATTTTTTTTTATTTTTTGTTTTGCCTTGGGGTAATTTTGAATAGTTTAAGTTACTTTTGAAATTTTTGTATTCTATAAAAATATTTTATTTTGTTTTTTGTGTTGTGTTGTTCAGTCAGTTAATAAATAAATGAAGTAGAAATAGACGTTTTATGCAATTATAGGCATCAGACTAGCAAATTTTATGATATTACTAGGCTATTGCCTTCGTACTGATGATTATAATAATAATAATATTGCCTTAATTTTTTTATTCTATCCGATGTTATCTGTAACGCCAAATATTATTACTGAATTTCCTGCCCTAGTGCGAATATCTAGATTTTAGCAAATTCTAATTCATCTATAGTTATTATTATATAACATTTTAGATTACATTATACAAAGGTATATACATAAGATCCCTATTATATTGGGAAAGAACAATTTTTGATATCAAAATTGCAACATATTTAAATTAGTTTTAAATTATTATGCTGGTAAAGCTCTAGGATGAGATCAATAAACACAATATCGTGTGGCATATTTATTTATCATGCATTTTAATTCAACCTTTCATGCGCCTTCGCGTATTCATATAGCGAGAATTACTTTTGAAGATTTATAAATTTCTAATTTTTTTAAATTTATATATAATATAATCATAATTTTGATAGGCGTGTTTTTACATCTAAGTATAGTATCACGTGGTATTATTATTATTATTATTATTATTATTATTATGAATTGTTGATGTTTTATATTAAATTATTTTTTTGTTGAGTAAAAGTTGTTAATATTTTATTTTGCAATGAGCAACTTGTTAGCGTAATAAATCAGGACCACATTCTCGTAAAAAACTAGTTTATTTAATTTTACTATTTTTAGTTTTCATTAAAAATGAAGGCTCCACTTTCCACTTCGCACAAAAAGGAAAATAAATTATTTTTATGGAGAATAAAAATTTCAAAAGTAACTAAAGCTATTCGAGATTACGTTAGAGCAAAATAAATAATTTAAAAAAAAATTAAATAAAAATAAGAAATAAAAGCACATATTCATATTAAAAATGTCAATATCATCTGAAAATCGATGAAAAAAGGGGAACCTCGTATTAAAAAAAAAAAGAAAGTTGACGATTGCCCCCTTGAAGATGAAACACCGGATTCCAAACTGGATACTACCATTGGATATAGCGGAAAAAGTGGCAATGCGAACGTGCAATTCAATTTGAAATTCGTTTTTAAATAAGATCATAGAAAAAATAAAACGAATTTTCAAAATTTCGGGTTTTTCCGGATATCTCCGGAAATACCCGGAATTTTAAACTTTCTAAACGGCATAGGCACCTAAATGCGCAATTTTGCCCCAATTTGACCAATACTGTATCGCTTGCGGTTTTCGAGTACCGCATACATATACTCCAATTCGAGCCACCCTGTACCTAGACGTGAATATAATTTCCATAACTTTTTCTATAAAAAATAGCGAAAAATCGTTTTTTTTAGGCGGCCAATTCAGGTACTTTTATATATAAGAGTATAAGACAGAGAATGCATTCACCCATTCAATCTTGACGTTTTATTAAATGGGATTCGAATGGTTTTCGACCGATACAATAGAGGTTAATATATATGAAATAAAATTGCAAAAGGAATTTGAAAAAAAAGCTATGAATATGGAAAATTGTTATAGATTAATTTCGCTGAGACAAAACTGAAGAAGTTCCGACGATTCACCTTCAGTTACTTGTTCTCTGACTGCGTTAACTACCAGCAACTTCACCAGGTGTTCATAATCCGTAGTTGCTATTGAGTAAGGTCGCATAGTAGAGTGCTACTTATAACTTATCTTGACTTCTGTGGGCACCTCGGGGTTACAAGCTGAAATTTTCACAGAATGAAGGCTTTATTATATTAATTCAAAATCCAAAGGTAATAAAAAATCATAATGGGCAAAAAGGCAGTATACCTAACAATCGAGATTATTATATGAACGTGTAGGATATTAAATTATGAATGTTTTCATATATAATTCATCTACATTTTTGTACGAATTATATTTTTACCATTGCTTAAAATATGCAGATTACATTGGCTCATACGGAAAAATAAATCAAAAAATTGAAATATCTCGCTTCGAACCTGGGCAAAATCTGATTGAAATATACTCATTTTTGTATTCACATCGCATTCTCTCCGAAATGAAGTCTCAAATCAAAAATTTTTATTCTTGCAAAAAGTTTGCCTTAAGTATTTAGAATACATAGGTGCATGAATACATTTTTTTTCTCTCAAATGGTAATGGAAAAATAGAATTAAATGCAAAAAGTAATTTTCTTCAAGCAGCGACCGGCCGATCTCTCGCTTCCCGAGCACTCTAGTATCTCACTTTTCTTCATAGCTTCCTCTCTCTCGCGCCTATTATACAATACAATAAGTGCTTTTACACCATTACGGGTTAGAATACTAATAATAATAATAGCTATTATTAATTGAATAAAGTCAATGAAGACATTTTCGATTATACTGAAATTTATTTTTCCTATACGTTGCTAGGTAATAAAGAAGTAGAAAACAAATCATATACTTAATGCAACTGCTATTAAAAAAAGACTACCTTTTATTCAGAATAGAAAAACTGAAAACGTAAAAAATCTTTATAATAACAAAATCTATTTATCTTCAGTGTCTGTATCTTATTAAGGAATATACACAATGACTTCAATATTGCCTTCCAGTATTTTTT